>JACGDI010005571.1:109057-123311 GCA_014898725.1 Jacaranda copaia
GGAAAAAACTAGAATTTTCCAAATTCTTAAAAGGAAAATTCCTCATAATGATATATCATTACTGTGTCTGTGCAAAGGAAAAGGGATATTAATTATGCTAATTTAGCTGATGCACATGGAAACAAGAATTTATTACAAATGCTTAATTCTTACACTACTGAAAGACTTGTCATTCCACATGATTGACTCCTTAGCCTTTTCCAATTGTTTCCCAGCATGCCACCCCACTTGAACATCCCTACTATATCCATTATGTTGCTTTTAGAAAATTGCACCATTAAATATATACATACAACTATATTAATAATGATAAATCCATGTTAAATATGAAAACAAACTACATGAGAATGTAATGTGCTTTTATTTTAAGCAAGATCATCCAAATAATGACAATACACAATAAGAAATCTAATTTACTTTTACATAAAAGGTGATAAACATGAAAGAGGAAAATGCTTGTATTAGTCCCATGTATCACATTCAAAAATCATTTCATCACAAAAGCACAAAGAAAGTAAAAACTAAAATGAGAGGAATTAATTATAAAGGAAAAAAATTCAACCAAACCAATTTCATCTAGCAATCAAGATAATCCCTTAAAATCATGAAGACCAAAGAAGGATAAATACCTAAAGAAAAAAGTAAAACCAAGAGAAATACTGATGACCTTGATATGCACTGCCAATAGAAGATAACTGGCTTATTTATTCAAAAACTTCTTATGTGTAGATCTACATCAAAAAAAGAAAAGAAAAGATATCCATGTAACAAGATTTCCTCAAAACATAAACAACACACATTTAATACCTAAGGGAAATGAATTGGAAAATTGGCAATGCATTTTATTGGTCATGTTCACTGCCTTTCTCTTAATCTTCCTTTTCCTCTTCTTCTTCTACTTTTGCTTTCTCTTTCTCCTCCTCATTATCATCATCCTTTTCCTCCTCATCATTATTATAATCACTATCTTTATCCTCTCTTTCTGTGCTTCCTAAGGACATAATTTCACATCGAATTTCATGAAGAGGCACTTCTATAGCTTTTGTATTATCATCTACTAAAATATTTGATTAATCAAGATCAGTAGTGACTAGAATTTCATGAGGAACTGGCATTATCTCTTCCTCAAAAGGACCTTGATGAATGGGATGACTATCTTCAGCTTGCATCTCTAATGACGAGATATATATCAATTCTACTCTTAGCTTTTATTTTACATACTGCTAGCCAATCACGTCTATCTTGACACATGGATGGAAAATTTGAATAATACACTTGTTATGCTTGTTGTGCCAAAATAAAAGGGTCTTTGGTATTGAGCTTCCTTTTGTGATTTACCTCTATATGTCCAAACCTTGGATAAGATCCAAGCCCTTTATCAGAAATGTCATACCAATGACATTTAAATAGAACAACTTTGTTTCCAGTTCTAAAATATTCCAACTCTAACACTTCTTCTAACAACCTATAATAATTAGGTTTGTTCTCATTCCATGAGCTTCCTAACATGCATGCACCATTGTTTATTGTTGATTTATACTTTCCATATTCAACAATGTGGAACTTGAACCTATTTACAAAATAATCTTGATAGGTATTAACTCATTGACTAGGGCCGTAGGCAATGTATCTGATCTTCTCTTCAAGATTCTTTCTAGCATCCATTACCTGTGATGAGTTTTATAAATCAAAACAATTATTGAATATTTGAGTCATGTATAAATATGTAATTTAAAACTTATATGATTTTTCAACCATTTTGAAAACTTTGTATCACGTAATCTTCCCAAACCATCATCACTCAAAGTTGAATTTTGTTGCAACATCTCTTCGTCAAATTTTCTAAAAGAACCCCGCAAATAAGGCCCATAATCAATAACTATTTAATTTTATATACCCTTATAGAATATTAAAAAAATAGAAACTTAGCCACATAAGGGATAAGCTCATCATGATTTAATAATATGTATCTATGGGCAGTTATTAACTGATCATTGTCTTTAAATAGTTGAACATCCTTTGACTTCCAAATAGTTTTCTAGGATGAGTAAAAATTGAAAGACGTCCATTTGGTTATAACTCTCTCCTGTTGTCATTTCTTGGAACTTGAGTTAACCTAGTTTGCACACTAGGCTCAAAATATAATGCATAGAACATTGAGACTTCCTCAATCATGTAAGCCTCAACAATAGAACCTTCAACTTGAGCTCAATTTTTTACTTTTTGCTTCACATGATGCATAAATCTAATTAATAGAGTTCATTAAAAAATAAAAAAAATTAAATATTTCAAAAATATTTTGTCATTTTAAATGGGTCCTAAAAGTAAAATATTAATACCTCTCAAATGGATACATCCATAGATATTGCATAGGCCCACCAACCTTAGTGTCATAAGCTAAATGGACTCGAAGGTGCTCCATTACATCAAAGAATAATGGTGGAAAAATCTTCTCAAGTTGCAAATAATCTCCAAAATATTTTTTCTCAAATTGTTCCATACATTGTACATGTAATACAGTTGAGCATAAGTCTCCAAAAAAGATACTGAGCTCTGACATTGCTTCCTAGATAGGTTTAGCTAGCAAATCGCAAAAGGCAATTGGGAGCAATCTCTGCCCAAATAGATGGCAATCATGACTTTTCATTCCATAAAACTTATAGTCATTGACACTCACGGATCGAGCTATATTAGAAGCATAACTATTTGGAATTTTTAACTGCTTAGCCCATTTACATAATTCATTTACTTGCTCTTGACTCAATGTATAAGATGCTTTAGGCTTCCAAAGATTTCCATTGTGATCATAAAATAGATATAGCTCGAGCCAATTATAATATTTTTCCAAATCCTTTTGTGTATTTCTATTATCCTTTGATTTTTCCTTTACATCTAACACCATATTAATTGTCAAACACATTTTTCTCTATATGCATCACATCTAAATTGTGACAAATAAGATTTGTACTCCAATAAGGTAACTCCCAAAATATACTTATTCGTACCTAATTATGCTCTTTGCCAAATTCAGGTAAATCTTTAAGATTACCATATTTATCAAATGTACTAAGAAAAAGTTGAGAAACTCGTCTCTAGTTATCCTCACTTGATAAATGTGGAGGAAAAGGGTCTCTTTCAATTGTATCCTTCAAAAGTTGATCCTTTTGTCTTCTATATGCATGTTGATGAGGTAAAAATTAACGTTAACAATCAAACCAAGATTGCTTGCACCTATTCTATAAATAAAATAATTTTGTATGCTCCATTCAATAAGGATATGATAGGATACCATGAATACTCCAACAAGAAATTGTGCCATATGCATGAAAATCATGAATAGTCCACAAAAGCACTACTTTCATTTGAAAGTTTTTCCATCTATATGCATAATAAGTTGGAACCTATTTATTCCATAACTCCTTAAGTTCATCAATTAGAGGGCGCAAGTATACATCCAACTATTTTCTAGGTTATTTAGGACCTGGAATGACCATATTCAAGAATATATATGATTATTTCATGCACAGACTTAGAGGAAGACTATACAAAGTTACCATTACTGACCAACATTAATATGGAATATCAGTATTACTAAAAGGAGTGAATCCATGTGTACATACCTAGGGAAAGATTATATATGATTACCATTATTGGGCAACATGAATAAGGAGTACTAGTGTTGCTAAAATGAGTGAATCCATCAATGCACACTCCCGAATGAATATTCCTTGGTTTTGATGAAAATGTGGGATGAGTAAAGTCAAAATGTTTCCATGCTTCACTATGGATAGGGTGTGCCATACTCCAATTTTCACATTAATTTGTCGAGTGTCATGTCATTTGCTTAGATGTAGTGCTTGACATATAAAGCCATTGTAGCCTAAGAGTTAATGGCAAGTAGTGCAATGCTTTATAAGATACAAGTTTTCTAGTAGTTACAAAGTTAGGCATGTATTTGTCATGACCACATACAACACATTTGGTCTTATCCTTATTTTGTTGACACAAACATCAATCTTCTCATAACCTGGCCCAACTTTTGCCATCATCTTCCTTGTATTATATAAGTAGTTGGGCAACTTCTCATCTTCAGGTATTATGCTTTTGATTGTTGATATGATTCGACTACAACAAGTTTGAGACAAGTTAACCTTTGACATAATATTCAACAATTGAGTAACTGTGGAAAGCCTTATGTGTCTCGTACAACCTTCACATAATGGTTCTTTTGCATTTTTTGATAAGTCAAATAATGTTTGGGCATTTGGGTTAGGCAATTCTTTTGTGTCTCTATCATTTTGATATTAATCTCTATCAAAATCCCAATCAAAGTTAGGACTGGCAACATTAAGGGTCATTGCTTTCATCCCAACATTTTCATCATTTCTATCTTTTGAAGATTCTTCAAAGCGACTATGTCTCTAACTATCACCATGTGCATCCCATGCAGTGTAACCTTGTTGAAATCCACATATTTTCAAATGAAAATGCACATTATTCCAATCCTGAAATCTCATGTTGCAACACCTAAAGCAAGAACATCTTATATTACCACAATCCACAACCTCCTCATGAGAGTAAGCAAAATCATGAAACTCCTTAACCCCTTCCTCAAATTGAATTGTCATGTATCCTTTGTCATCAAACCGATGCCACATCCAACTACGATTATTAGACACGATATTTGCATTTTGTCAATGCGATTTAATTTACATGTTGTGCATGAGCTAATAATCATAACAATAATTTATATTAAAAATAATTTAAACATACAATTTACTATTAAAAAAGTTAACAATGTCTGTCCTTTTTTTTTTCCTCCACCTCTATAAAATCATTCTCTTTGTGAGTTAAATTTTAATTATCTTGAAAATGCATGTATTCTATAATGTTTATATTTTTTAATATATTTGATTTTTATATTTATGGATTAGGATAATTTAGAAAAAAGAATTGAGTCCTGATTTAAGTATTTTTCTTATATGGTAGTGACATGCGTAAGCTAATTTTATCCATTTTAGCCATATTAACATATTTTTATCTTCTATATCCTATCAATATTTATTTTAGTATTAATATAAAAAATTTATATTAATTCAATTTTAGTAAACAACTCATCATATACATATATATATTAACATATATATATATATAACTTTTTATAGTTAACTCCTTATTATATTTCCTATTAGTTATATTTTTTAATATAATTATGGTTGAACACATACATATTTATATATATCATGCATATAAATAGGAGTATTTATCAATGCAATTTAATTAATGTGTTTTGCTCTATATATATTGTGCATGTATAACTTTTCATTTATGAAGTATTACAGTAATACAGAATTTAACATAATTTAATCTTAAGTATTATATTATATTATATTATCCCGTGAGGTATTTGTTATTCCATAATTTAATATTTTAATTAAGTTAAATTGAAGATAAAAAAAATTCATAAATTCAAACTAAAAATCTCAAAAAATATATGTACTAAAATAATCTAAGCATACAATTCCTTTTTTGAAAATATAATACATTTGTCTTCTTTTTTCTCCACTTCTATATGATCATTCTCTTGGTACGTCAAAATTTATTTTTTTTCATTGAAGGTACATGTATGTATAATGCTCATATATTTTTTTAATATTTAATTGTTATGCTAATGAACCAAGAAAATATATAAAAAAGAAATTTGAAGTCCAATTTTATGGTGAGCTCTAATACCTTTCATTCTCCAGTATTGAATTCTTTAATTTCTTCAAACCATATCAATATTAAAGTGATTTCTTTTTTTAATTTTATCTTGTACTATATTTTGTGAATAGTTTATTAAATTTATAAAGTGATTGTACATTTAGTGATGAATTTTTGTGTAGAAACAAATTAGTGCATGGGATTAGATTCCAGTAACACACAAATATATTTGTATAAAATATTGTTATATCTCATTTGCATCCTTAATTGTACTATGTTCAATAAAATTGTTAATAATTTTTTAAATATTAAATTAATTAAAAGATATTAATATCTAAATTTATAAAAGAAATTAAATAAATAAAATTTTAAATTTAAATTTATCATTTGGTGCCACGCACGGACTAATAGCTAATTTAAATTAAATGAATTATCTTGTCATTCAATCATATGTTGTTGATAATTAGGGTTGTTAATGGGTCAAATTAGGATCCGATTGTGCTAGATTCAAGTTTGAATTTGAAAGTTATATGCCATATGCAAATCCGATCCAAGATTCTATTGGATCTGTAGTTGATATAAACATATTCAAAACCAAATAAAAGTTGGATATTTATCGGATATCCAAAACAATTCAAATTCGAATAATTGAAAAATCATCATATATTTATTATTTTCCTAAAAATTTAGTAGAATCCAAACTCAAAATAGTCACCCTTAAAAAATACACAATAGATTAATGAATAAATTTTCAAGTGTATTAATCACCTAAAAGCAATAATAGAATTTAAATTAATTACATTCATTCACCAGATCATTGTATTTTAGATTTTGTTGCTGATAATACTACATACTAAACTTTATAAGTATATAGCTATACTTGATTCTTCAATCAATTAATTATAGACTCAAAATTTTATAAAAAAGAACTCATTTTGATCAAAATTGAGATTTGCATTGCATTCTTGCTATATAAGGGCATTCGGCTCCTACTCATTATTTTTCTAGCATCATTTTATGGAATAAAAATAAAGAAACAAGTGTGTAATTAAGATATAAATGAGTTCAAAATCTAACAATTTATGTGAAAAGCATTTGATTTGATATGTTGCATAGAAGTTTGTTACTCCCTTTATACAAATATGCACTTTGGCATTGCTATAGGACCCTATGTATACATATATAATGCTAAATATATTAGAATTCAAATTATTAATGAATTGGATCAAGCCATATACATCTATATTTGTTCCATTTATTTTGGATTACAAACTTTTTTAATGAAATAATATCTATCGAATATTTTATTAATTAAAAATTTTAAATAATCAAATTAAATTCAAATTCAAATTCACTATATTGATAGCCCTATTGATAACGGTGCATAACGTATTCTTCAATAATGTGTAAATTCGTACTAACTGAACTCACGAAAAATTGTAAGCAAGGTGATCACGTGGTAGCCCGAGGGTTTCAGCAGTCCCATTATTAATTTCATAATAGAAATGCTTAGAATGGCTTGCAATGCTCATTGCTCACCATATCGCACTTTATGCATGCATGTTTATTGCATGTATACATATATATCTTTTAAACATGAAGGAGCATTAATAATATGCATCACAAATATATAGCTACGATAAATGTAATTACATATATATATATTTAATTGAAATATGCATGAGCATCATTGCAGATCATTGTGCAATTATCCCTTCGCTCACCCTGGCCAAAATAATTTTACTAGGGTATATGTATGTCTTTGTACATGTGTAGTGTAGTACATAGTCAGCAGAGGCCCGCAGAATATGAGAATCCTGTCTTTGACCATCAATAGAGCTAAAGAAAAGTCCTAATTTATGTAATTCATTGTTTGGACTGCATGTTTTTGATCTCTTAATTTCAGTTGTTCATCTATGTATATATCTCTCTTTCTAGCTATGGTGCTTGTTTTCTGCATAGTTTTTACGATCGGCCTTTCTGTCCAAGATTCCTTTTTCTGGGAAGAAAGGCATTGGTCACTCTTCAAATTTCGAGCTCCTGGATCATATTTACCTATTGTTACTCCAAAATAAAATAATAATAATAGCAACTTAATGATAAAGAAATAAGTAATGATATAAAAATTACGTACACTAATAGTACATACATATTGAGTGATAATATATAATTTTTATTTTGTCAGG
Source organism: Jacaranda copaia (assembly GCA_014898725.1). NCBI lineage: Eukaryota > Viridiplantae > Streptophyta > Magnoliopsida > Lamiales > Bignoniaceae > Jacaranda > Jacaranda copaia. The sequence goes on from JACGDI010005571.1 coordinate 116,947, forward strand.
TAACAATAATTTTTTGTTTTAAAACAATGACTTATCATATGACATTTAATGCATATAGCTCTTCATCATGTAGCAAAGCCATCAGCATTCATGTTAGAGGGTGTTTGGTTAGACTTATTTAAAAAATTTTATAAGCTCCTATATTTTATAAGATGTTTTTGAAGTTTATAAGATGTTAAATCTTATTTTTAAAAATAAATTCTTAAAGTGTCTATTTAAAATAAAATTTTGAAGTTTATAAGATATTAGTAATGATAATTTATAATTACTATGGTTAAAATTAAAAAAGCTTGTTAAAATCTCAAAAATAAATTAGAAACTCTTTATTTTTCTAAAAAGAACTTATAAACTCCTAACATTTTATTTTATGAGCTTATAAGCTCTTTTCTAAAAGAATTTACTAAACATATTTTCACATCTTATAAGTTCTCAAATATTTTATAAAATATTTTAAGAAATTTATAAATTCAACCAAACACCCTCTTAATTTAATTTCATATATAGCCTTTCTGCTCCGACTATAAAACAAACCATATATATATGAATGATGAACAATTATTTTGCAGTGAAGTTTCATATGTGATCTTAAATCTTGACGGAGCTAGCTACTTCGGAGCACCATATGCATTGATCCATCATTTCAGTAATAAATATTATATATATATATATATAATTAATTCACTTGGTTGATTTATTTACTTCAAATATAATAAATATATTCATATGATATACTTGAGGTAGGTAGGTAGCTGGCCCCATTGTAGCAGTCAAGTTAGACGAACGCTACTTAATAAGTGTAAGCTATGTTAATTAGTTGAAATACTGCCAACCAATTCTGGAGGTCAATGAAGAAAAGTAAAGATTTGGGATTCATACTTGAAATCGAGTTAGGGTTATATATTTATTAATATGGAGAGGCTTTTTCTGAGCAATGGAAGAAACCTTAGTCCTCATTTAAAGAAGAACAAAGTTTACAGCCAGTTGAATAAAATATTATTTTTTATCACTTAAATTATATTGATCGTATGTATTTAACCAGACTACAATGTAGTTTTGTTGACTCCATGTCTTAAATACAAGCTACAGCAACATATGTTATGTTTGACATGGTTGTTATTATTATTATTATTATTATTATTATTATTATTATTATTATTATTATTATTATTATTATTATTATTATTTAATTTTAGATGGAGATATATTACACCATTTGGTTTGAACATCTAGAAGTAGAAATTAATCAACACGGTGAGAGATACTAACCAGTCATGCACGCATGGAGACAGTGTTTAATTTGTTTACCTACGTATTCGGATTGAGTCAAACATTGATCTGGCCATGCATATTATCATCATCAGGTGTATGCTTGCACAGTATGTATATATATAAGTTAACTGGAAATAAGCTTGCAACAATTCAACCCTAGTCATAGAAAATTAACCTTACTTCCCATATACAATTCAAGCTAATAATGAGGTCGAGAATTGGGATTCCCCTTTTTCTTACCCTTGCCCTAGTTACTCTGACTGTGGAATGCAGCAATATAGAAGGTGGGTATTGATTTAAAGAAATTGCAATAATTAAACTAATCCTAGCTAACTAGCTAGAAGGATTTTTGTTTTCTCTTCTCTGAATATAATTCATGTGGCATGGTATGTTATTCCTTCTTACCTTTATTCTTGAGCAGTGGATGTTCTATATGCATGGAGAACTGTACTGACAGATCCATATAATGTGCTTCAGAGTTGGGACCCAACACTAAGTAATCCTTGTGCCTGGTTTCATGTCGCTTGTAACTCTGAAAATAGAGTCACCAGACTGTAAGTTTACCTTGAATTCTCCACCTGATATATCATGATTAAAGAAAAAGAAAGATTAATGATCTTTTTATTGTCTTCTTTAAATATATATATATATATATATATTTCTCTTGAAACTAATATGAAATTCAACAAATAAGGGACCTTGGGAACGCTGGACTGTCGGGACCTCTTGTTCCTGAGCTGGGAAGTTTGACTAACCTTCAGTATCTGTGAGTGTGACGAGCATTTTCTCTTCTTTTTCTTTGTTTCCCTTTATTTTTGGGCACGTATGGCTTTTGCATTTTTGGTTTGGGATGCAATGCATTTTGAAACAATTATGTTCGGATTGACAAATACAAAATGATCAGAAAACTAGAAAAAGTAATATATAGGACGTATATAAATCTCTTATAGGCAAGTGCAGACAAATGAGATGAGTGGAACAATACCAAGCGAGTTGGGCAATTTGACAAATCTGATAAGTCTGGGCCTATATCAGAATCGACTAAGTGGCGCAATTCCAGCATCTCTAGGCAACCTGAAATCCTTGAGATTCATGTACGTACCTACTGTTACGCTCATCATCTTAATTTTACTGCACGCAAGTTAATTTCTCTAATTTATGATTAATTATATTTCGCAACACTGATAACATTATCGCATATATGCATTCACGCAGGAACTTAAACAGCAATAATTTAAGTGGGAGTATCCCAGAAACCGTGATTCAACTCATAGGATGGGGTAATTTACAAACTCTGTAAGTTACTAAACACGCATCCCTTCCTGCACCTATAGATTAACACCATGAAAATTAATCATTAATTTAATTAATTGACATGATAATTCATTATATTTCTATATATGCAATTTTTCAGGAATGTATCTGACAACCAATTGGCAGGGACTATCCACCGTACCAATACGACAGGTTTGATTTCCAGCGCTCTTACATAACTTCTTCTTAATCAAATACGGAATACCTACCTAATTAAGCTGACCCTCTACAAAAATTAATATTTTTGTTTTTGTTCTTTAATTGTTTAACTAGTCCACTTGCAATTGTTTAATCTTTCACAAAACCAGTGTTTGTGTCTTGTTTATTTGAAGGATTTCAAATTACAACTGTAATTCAAGATCCAAAAGCCTAGAGCGAGAGTCGCAATTGCCGAGGAGGACTCTTTCGTACACTCATGCAATAATTAGTGCTTAGGATACGGTATACATTCTTAGAATGTGATGTTAATGTTGTGTTTGGATTAAGAAAAATAGTGAAAAAAAGACAGAGAAAAACAATGCAAAGATGCAAATATTAAATTATAGATACATTATTTGAAGTGTCCAAAGAAATTTTTTACATATTTTCACATTAAAATTCAATGTTGATACATAGAATAAAAGTTGTTATATATAGATAATTTTTAGATATATGAACTAATAATCAAAGGCCTTCTTCTCTAAAGCCATTTATCATCTCATGAGTCTAATAGTTGTTTCATGCAGGGAGTCCTACCCTATTTAGCACAATGAAAGGAAATAGTGATGATCTTTCTTAACTGCTAACTTCCAAATTAAAAAAAAAAATATCTTGCTAGAAACTTTACGCTGTGTTTGGTTTAAAAAATTTGACAAAGGAAGGAAAATATTGAGGAAAAAAAAAAATTCAAGAAGTATAAAATTTCAAATTTATTTAGTTATTAAAAAAAAATTAAAGAAATATATAAAGGGGTGGCTGTAGTGGAGAGGGAGAGAGAGTCAAATAGGCTTTTCTCTCATTTTGTCCATCATTTTGTGAGAAAAACTCGTTTTCCTAAAACACATCATATTTTTTTTATCAACCAAACAATAAAAAATATTTTCCTTAACATATTTTTTTTTCTATCAAAATTCTTGAACCAAACATAGTGTTAGTGATTGAGTATATCTTGCAATAATCATTTACCCTTTTTAAGATTGGTAATTGCATATGATACACTGTGTACCGGTTCATTTTCTTTCCCTTTTTTTCCAATTTGTTCTCAGAATTTTAATAAGCTATTGAACACACGCATATATAGTTGAACAGGGTAATAATTTTAAAGTGAATTCCTGACTGCTACACTAAATTAGCAGGACTCTAATACTACGTCATCTATTTCAGAATTTTGAAAGTGGTGGTAAAACTATTGCAACTAGTGCTTTCTTCATGATCACCTATATTTTCGTTAATGTGAGTTGAAATTTCTGTGATCCCACTTGCCATCCTCTCCTTTCCCATAAAATCATAGAAAACAGGGTTGCGCCCAGCAACACTGACGTCATTATGTGTTGGTGCATCCTCAATCCTCATAGTCGCTCCCGTTGTTCCTCCTCTTAAGAAATAATCATGCCCCAAATTTTGCGTGAAAATCAATTCCAAATAAACAGTATCATTTATTTAAAATTATAATCTTAAATGAAGAAAAACTTCAATATTCATAATAATTCAAACAATTCTTACAATGTAAAAACTCAAAACGCCCAATATTCTACCCTCAATTGAAAAATCATTAAGGGGGAAGAACTAATTTGCCAACACAACAATAAAACCAAAGCTACTGTAAAGTCCTCATCTCAAAAGAAAACCTTTAATTCTGGTTCTCGTCATAAGCAAATTCAACATCCTCACATAGGCTAGGGTCTAGGTCTACCAAAAGGAGGTTAAAGAAGAAAAAGAGTGTGAGTAAAAGACTCAGTGAATGCCAAGTATGTGCAATGTGAGTTTATGAATTCAATATGATTTGTATAGTGAAAATATTCGAGAAAAACGTAAGTGGAAATCAATAAATAGTCAGGCATTAACAAATCAAGGATTTAATAAATAATTTTCTAGATTAACAACTTAAATGCGATGATCAAATAGTATTTGTTATAGTCAGTTAACTTTATAACTCCTATCATAATAAGCTCTTATCGCTCTTAGCAAGGTACGACTTTACCAAAACAGTGCCTGAGCATCCTTGAGAATTCCGACGACCCATCTCACCCACAAACGGCTTATGTTGTGTGCCGGGGTATCACAGACGAATTCTATCTTGCAGCGAAATGACCGTTTGTCCATGATGATATATCAGATTCCACCCAACATTCGATCCGCTAACGTCTATCTCGAGTTTTTCTCATGACCCGTTCATCATTTCGGCCTAGTGGCTTACTAGCATAAGCATCAGAATCCTTTTCCAAGCTACTCTGCTCCACGCATCTTTGTGCTGCCCGCGTGCAGAAAGACTGCTCCTGGTTGCCCTTAATGTTTGGTGCCCAAACGGACACGAAATAACTTAAAGTTTGGTGGGAAGCATCCTCATAATTTAGAGAGTATGCCATTGAAATATTTTTTCAATCCAAACCTTGTAAGAGCCTCTGCTCATGGGCCATTTCCCCTCTACCAGGTGAGCTGACAACACTTTGTCGCTCTTGACGCCCCTTTAAGTCATGGTCGCCATTCCTCTTCAATGAGCAACCCGTGACATGGGGAGATTAGGCCATGGGGGCTTGGGGTTCAACTACCAAGCCTACTACTACCTTGTAAAGTCCCTCACACACCCAAACCAAGTTGAATCCAACTAATAGTAACAGTAGAGGTAATAGTAATAGTAATAATAATCAGTTGATCATCAAATTTAATTGTTAGTTTAAAAGCATTAAAATCATAAAGTACATGTTTCTTATATCGTGAAATAAAATAAATCATTTTTTGTGAGCAGTGGAATATAGTTATAGTGAAGTGTAAGCAAAAAAAAAGTTACGAACAAATTATACAATGGCATTTATCCTTCTAAGTACTGAAAGTTAACATTATATAGTATTTATAGATTTAGACACTCACTATGCTTATCGATCGAATCAAGAGTTGGCTTTATCTTATCAAGTTTTGGCGCACTTGCCGAAATAATTGTATTATTTAACTTAGTTAATATCTAGTCTGTAGAACCTCAATTGCATTTGAACATGCCCCATCCGCAATATCATACCTTCAATATAACTATGAATATCAAATTCTCAACCTTTTTTTCTATACCAATAAGTATCAATTTCCAAACACTTAAAACTAAACTCATGGACACACTATAGTTTCCAATAACATAATTAAAATTGCAACCCCTACAAGAACAAAATCAAATAAAATAACTATGTATATATATACAAAACTTAATATGCGCTAATTAATCTATTAGATTATATATATACACACACACACAAACTACACATACACAAGGTAATTTACTAGTATATAGGGAAAAATGTAGAATTAGTCCTCCAACTATGACCTATACACCTTTTGGTCCTTTTTGATTTTTGGATTTTATCTTAGTCCTTTGACCCGAAAAAAATTGTAATTTCAGTCCTTCGAGCTTAATTTTCCCAAGTGGACCCTAAATTGGCCAATTTGAGTTGAAAAATTGGGGGTTTTCTGACACATGTACCCGATTGCCATGGCATCAAAAGAATTGTGCTTTCCCATAACAGATAGACTAGAATTGGAGGGAAAATTAATTATAAATTTCAAAAATTTTAAATAACAAAAAAATTATTTAAAATTAT
>JACGDI010005572.1:4407-29857 GCA_014898725.1 Jacaranda copaia
TTGAACTTCAGCCAGTAAAACAAATACATACTCGGGACACTGAGGCTCGCTTAGGTAAGTGCCCTTTTCTGTCTTCACCAAGCTGCACATAGTATCCATATGGTCCACACTTTAAAAGAACCTAAAAAGGTGGCAAACAGAAAAATAAATATTAATGCAAAAATAAAACCCATTCACCCAACAAGCATTAGCAGGCAACCAACAAAGATTGTTGCCAGATAAAAACCTTCTCATTGGATCCTGGATTTAGACCAAGTAACTTTGGCTCTTGCACATTCTTTTGGTGTTCAGGAGTCGTTTCTTCATCATCTTCACCATAGAGTGTTTTGGCAATATACCTGCAGATTGAGTGAAATGTCACCACCACACACAAAACGAAGTCTATGGGGTTAGAAATGAACCTCCACTGGTAAGAGCTTATACTCACTTGCACTTCGGGTGTTGATCACAGCCAATAAAGTATCCTGCGCCAAACCTGCTGACTTTGAAAACCAATGTTCCTCCCAGACAACTTGGGCAAGTTCTGTTTCCATCAGGAAGAGTACAAAATAAGAAATCACCAAATGTTTTCTCCAACATCTTCTCCACCTGATGGATATGGACATTGCTAGCACTCTCACAATATTTGCTAAATCTAGTCCAATAATCTTTCAGAAGACCTTTCCATTCAGTTATTCCAGCAGAAACGTTATCAAGTTCAGTCTCCATGTCAGCAGTGAAACTATAATCTGTCACCTCAGAAAAATAATGAGATAGAAATGCGGACACCATGCGACCCCGAAATTCTGGATATAATGTCCTGTTTTTCATAGTTATGTAATTCCTATCCTTTAACACCTTAATAGTGGTAGCATACGTAGAAGGCCTTCCTATGCCAAGTTCCTCCAGCCTTTTCACCAACGACCCCTCAGAGTAGCGGGGTGGAGGCTGTGTATAGTGTTGATCAAGTTCTACTTTAGTCAAGCACAATGGCTGGCCACGTTTCAAGCTAGTCAAAATCTGAAATACTTCACTACAAATATACTCATCATCCTCACTGTTTCTGACTCTGACAGTTTCAACATCATCATAAACAGCCCAAAAGCCCAGAAATTCCACCCTTGAGCACGCAGAACGAAACATAATGGACTGAGTAGCATTCCCAATATCACATTGTATCTGCTCAATGATGGCAGGTTCCATTTGGCAGGCCATTGTTCGAGCCCATATTAGTGTATATAACTTCATGGAGTCTTCATCAAGCACCCCAACAAGCACTGACGGTAGTCTTCGGATATCAGTGGGTCTAATGGCTTCATGGGCCTCCTGAGCATTTTTCACCTTTTTAAAATACTTGCGTGTGCTCTTTGTTGCAAAATCCAGTCCATACTTTTCCACGACAAAGGATTGGATATCCTTTGCGGCTACATCAGATAAGTGTAATCCATCAGTTCTCATGTAAGTTATTAGTCCTGTAGCGTTGCCATCCGATAGTTGGACTCCCTCATACAGCTTCTGTGCAACTTTCATCGTATATGATGCTGTAAAGTTCAATTTGTTTGCGGCATCTTGCTGAAGTGTAGATGTTATATATGGCATAGGTGGATTTCTCCGAATTTTGCTGGTTTTAGAGCCAGTGACTTCAAATTTTGACTGATTAATCTTTTCTTCGATATCTTTTGCTTCCACATTAGAGCAAATTGACAACTGATTCAACCTTTTGGCATCAAAATGGGTCAAATGTGATGAGAGAGAAACATTGTTGGCTGAACTAGGATCTTGCTTCTGGAACTGAACGTTAATGTTCCAATACTCCTGGGCTTTGAATTCATCAATCTCCTTTTCCCTGTCACATATAAGGCCCAAAGCAGCAGACTGCACACGTCCAGCTGACTGGCAACCAGGTAATTTCCTCCATAATAAAGGAGAAACACTGAACCCAATCAGATAATCAAGAGCACGCCGTGCAAGATAAGCATGCACCAAATCATTGTCGATCTCCCGCGGAGCCTGGAGGGCACTTTTAATGGATGATTCAGTTATTTCATTAAAGACAACTCTTGCAACAGTAACATCTTCACGCAAAGCATCCTGTTGCTGCAACATCTCAATGATGTGCCAAGCAATAGCCTCTCCTTCACGATCAGGGTCTGAGGCAAGAATTAGATTTTCTGCTCTGGAAGAATGAGGAGAGATGAGAAAATATATAAGCCATCTTACAAACAAAATCACGAAAAGAAAAGAAAAAAGAAAAGGTAAACAGCATGTACAAAAAGCTAAGTTGAATTCTAAAACCGAAATCCAGAAACAGACAGAAGACTCAATACAAAAGCTGAGTTATATTATAGCAATAAAGCAAGAAATAGATTCAGCAGAAGGTAGGATAATACTATAGCAATACAATCAAAAGTGGTAGGAAAGAATGCTGCATACCCACTCAGAGCAACCTTAATACTCTTAAGATGAGACCAGGCAGAAGATGGGACTTCCCAAACCATACTAAAGTCATCATCAGGTCGCACAGATCCTGATCGTGCAGCCAAATCTCTGACATGGCCATAACTGGGCACGACCTCATACATCTCACCAAGGTAACCTTGGATAACTTTTGCCTTCGTGACAGACTCCACCACTATGATGGATTTAGTAATAGGTGGATATAATTGACACCAAGCCTTTTGACCTCGAGGTTTACTTTTGTTTATCAGGCTTGAATTTTGTCCTGGCAATACCTTGTCATCCTGTTGTACCATAACTCCCTCGTTGCATTTTGTATTAGATTTTCCCTTCTTAGTTGAGCTCCTTGTTGCCTTCTTCACAACATTCTTTGTTGAAACAGTGCTATCAACCACTTCTGTTGGCGTACTGGAAGTCGAATTTATCTGAACATATGCAGAGCTAGTCAAATAATTATGCAGTAACTAAAACCCAATTGGCACACAAGAAAGGCTTCTAACCTCTAATGATATAGGAGATTGTTTGCTTTTGTTATTCCCAGTACCCTTTGCTTCAGAAATTTTTCCAGAGCTATTTGGCAAATTTACTGCACCAGTAGGACCACTAGCACTAGATGATTGACTTTGCTTTTTCTTGCTTCGAGATTGATGCTTTGCTTTCTCTTTGCCCTTTGATGTTTGTGTATTGTTGCCACCTGAAGAGTTCTGATTATCCTTAACAATTTGGCCACTTAAAGAGGATGAATTGACATTTTCCAGAGCTGCTGCTTTGCCTTCAAATCTGCTGCTGGCCAATTCCTCCCTGGATGTTGCATTTCCTTTGCGAGGAGCAAAAGGTTTTGGCCACTTCCGGCGCTTAGTAAATGTTTGAAATAAATTGTTCTTCCCACTGCCCTCACCTTCAGTCATAACAATATGATTTCGGGTGCCAGCCCTTGGGATATGGGAAAAAGACCTGCTGATACTACCATAATAACTTGAGCACGGTCCACTTATTGACCCATAATAGGAAAAATTCAGAGACATTCTGGAGTTGAAAAGCTCACATCCCAAAGGTGTCCTGACTCTGAAGGCAGAAAAAGAGTAAGGGGCATCTGCATGATTTCCCAGTGGATAAATCTTCCTCTCGGACTTGATCCTGAGAGCACATGGCAACCCAGCTCTCTGAGGAAAATGTTTGGATTTCTCAGCATTTGCAGGTGTACACTTTAAGCAGATCTGAGGATAATATTTTAATGCCCGGTTCTGCAACTAAAAAGATAAATAAAAAATCACCATGGTGAGCAGAAAATATACAAAAAGACTGCAGAGATCATAAATACTCTTTGCCAAAAAGTCAAAAACTTTATATCATATAAACTAAAAAAAATTGCTAATCTATCAGTTAAATTATCAGTACAACCAAGAATTATGAAAATGAAAATCTAAAATAGAACATCAATGATCAATCCCTACATGTGTATCTCCTCCAGTAAAAGTAAGTACTTCTTTGGAACTCTCTCTCACAGTAAAAGAAAAGTTTCCTTGAAATCTTCTCACTTTTGGACACTACTAGAGATTGAAAAGTGCTCCGCACATAATTTAATTTGAACAAGTGCATAGGGAAAAATCTCTGATGAGATGCAGATTTCTCAACTAAATTCAACCGAAAAGATCATTAAAAACGCCTCCCTTTATGTTACCTCATGTTTTTATTCTCTATTTATCATTTCAATCAAATTTAACAATGGAGCAAGGAAAAAAAACGGCGTACCGAACAGTATTACTGAATGAACACCCTAATAAGTGGTCCCTTGACATTTCTCATAATGAAATGATTCTCGTCATCAATAAATTTGACTCTGACCTGAGCAACTTGGCCACGTGACCATGTCATGCCGATAACCTTCACCACCACTGCATGCTTGATTTGTAAATCCATTCTGCAAAACAAAATGTCTCAAGAGATGAATGGCAAATTTGCTTTAATCAACAACATAAAGAAACAAATCAAGGCATATTGTACTAGAATATAATCTAAGACGATTAAGACATAGTCAGTCATTTGATAACCAATAAAACTATTATATGCCTTTGGTGGTTCGACCTTTTCGTCTTCAAATTCCTCTTTCCTCTCGCTCGCATTTTCTCCTCTACCTTTCGCATACCTTTATCTTTCCATGTTAGTTTTTTTTATTCATCCTTTCTCCTCTGTCTTCTATCATGATTTTTCATCTTTATCACTCCAATTTCTTTGTTCTTTTATTACCTTACACTTTATCCAACTTTCTAAATTTTACTTCATTTGTATACAATAAATTTGAATAAATACATGATGCAGCTTTAAAATCACATCACAACACAAAAAAAAAAAACAAATGCATATTTTAAGATTCCTTATTTCATAGTTAACTATTAAAAATTTTTCACAAGTGTACCAAAGTTGTTAGTATTAACAAAGTTAAGCAAGGTATATGTCTGAAGAAAATCTGAGTTCGTTGGCATTGCAAAGCAATCAACATAATGTCAATAGTCTGCAGATTAACACCGACAAAATATAACTCAGTGAGTAGCAGTATATTTAAGAAGGAAAATATTACTCATCGCATGAAAAAGTCATATGTAGAACTGAAAATTATAGTACGGAGACGCAGCATATTGCACATGCACATAGCTCGATTACGAATATTTTTCCATTTTCACGCAAATCTGTCAACATTTTTTCATCTAGAAAACTCAGAAATCAACAATTAAGAACTATCTATATCAGAAAAGCGTCCTTCAAGATTTTGTAGCACCTTGACAGTCAGAACAAAAGGAATGGTATTCTCAAAATTCTAAAAGCTCCAATTAGATGAACTTTAAATGCTTCCGAGTTAAGAATTTGCTCTGAAAATCTAAGAATACAACATCTACTACCAAGACAGGAACGTCGTAGAGATAGCAACAAGAAACACACAAACAAAGAGGAAAAAGAATGAGCAGCCACAAACTGAAACAGAACAGCTGCGTTGAGAGTATCCTACCAGCATATACAAAGCATAAATGCGTCAAATAAGCGAGAATACAAATAAATTATTGAAGGAGAGATATTTGGAGCGAACCTGAAATATGGAAGTAGAGGTGGTGGAAACGAAGGCAAAGAGAAATCTCTGTGCGTGCGGAGTGGGGGAAAAACCCTAGCCAGAGATTTTAGTTTTAAGACGAGTTGGCTCTGGCCGGTGGTGAGCCACTATTACCCTTCCACCAATTTTCGATAAATTCCCTAGCTCCCAAAACATATTGATATTGAAATCACAATTACATTTTTACATATACCGACTAATTTTTATTATATTTCCTTATTTTTGTCGAATTTAATTAATTATACTTTTTAATGCGATCGAAATGAAAAATTAATTCTTAATTTTTTTAGTAAATAATTATTCGCAACCATTTTGATTTTAAGACTTGATATTTATACTCATTCCCCCACCCCCACAAACCCACACACGCAAAATGGGCATCGACCATTAAGGTTTAGATGCATTTTTTGATGGAATTAATTCATTGATTTTTTTAGCCTTTTTAATCATTTATTATATAATTAGTTGAGTATTTTTTCTCCGTTTTTATATTGTTGTCCTCAAGGATTTCATTCATCATATCATCAAATCTCCTTATTTAAAGTTTAAAAAATTTATTTTCATATTGAAAATATAATAAAATGTGTTATTTTAATTTTTACCTTACTTTAGCATATTTTGAATAAATTTTAATAAGGTGATGGCTTAATTTTTATAATTTGCATTTTGGACAACATTCCAAACAATTCAACTTTCAAAGTCTGGTAGGATTTAGGGAGCATCTCATCGATTGCCTTTTATTCATCTAAGGACTTAGCGAAATTTTGTCAAACTTGGGATAGAGGAAAGATGGCTTTTATAAGAAGTTTTGAGATGAGTTCCCAAAGTAACTTATCTTATATTGTGTTTTTTGTCCTTTTTACTTGGTCTCATTCTTTGTGAATTTTTATCCAATTCCTTAAAATGAGTAAAATTTTGTGGGGTTGATCAAATTGAGTCATGCACATCTTGAAAAGTTAAATGTCAAGAAGTAGAATTGAATTCAAATCGAAGCATGTAAAAATGAGAGGGCTCGACAATGGGAGTGCTGCCACCAAGAAACAGCTGATTGGGCACAAAGGCACTTCTTGGGCCCCCGAGTTGGGCGTCGACACCCTCTTAGGTGTCCAAGTTAGGTGCCCTTTTAGCAATAAAAAGAAGAGCAACTGATTAAAGTTATTGACTCATAATCCCTGTGCTACATGTTACATACAACGGTTCATTTTTTCAAGTCATTTTTAATTTCGTGTACATGGGACCTTTCGGAATAGAAATTTTCCCACCCACTCAAAGGTCTAAGTGATATCACTTGTCAGATTGAAAAACAAAGCTCAACGTACAAGCTACTTTTCAGCTCAATTTTCAGATTGATTTTTCAAGTAGCTCCTTACTTGAATTAAAAAGTGGAGGAACTCATGATAAGGGAAAAGTTGAGTGACAACTCAAAATGTGCTTAGCATGCATAGTTTTAGCCTCGTTCTTAGAAAGATGACTCTTTCCCGCCCAACCATTCTCATGGATCATATTCACGTCGACCCATGCAAAAGGGGGCCACCTAAGTTATCAATCTCACTTGCAAAACGAGTCTTAATGAAAGATTGCCTCAACAAGCTTAAATTACTTTTTTCTAGTTGCAGAATTCAACACACACCCAATCCATTTGTTCAGAAAGAAGAAATTCAATCTCATCCAACCTTCCACACAGTTCTCAAATTCCTTTCCAAGAACCTTCTCACAAAAAATATATCATCATAAATAAATTCTCTAAGCAAACACATTTTTAAATTAGAGATCCTTCATATTTACTTAGACTCTAACTATTCTTGCATAAATCCTCGAGCCTGCAAATTTTAATTCTCAATGACAAAATTATTAATGAGTTCAAATGATAATGATGAAACTGATGTTTGAATTAGTTATTTGATCTTAATGTAAGAATGTTTTAATAATGACACATAAAAGAAAAGGTTAAATATTAGCAGTGTCTCATCATGTGCAATAATATTTTTGAAAAAGTATTTTAAAAATAAATTATTATTTTGGACCAAGTGCATAAAAAGTTAATAACAAAATGTGAATGGATATGCATTTCTCAACCACGCAAAGAGAAGAATAAAAGGGAAGGCGTCATATCAAGGGAAGCTTGATAAATCGAAATTAAATTTTTAGTATTGCTTTAGGAATAGAAAAGCTTTTAACTGTTCATTCATTCAACTATTTTATCTAGGGTGTCAAAAAAATTAAATTAAATTAAATCAACCGAATCAATTGAAAATCAAAAAAATAAACTGAGCTCAATTTGATTTTCGATTTGATTTTGTTTTTTTACTTGATTGAACGAAGCTAAATCAAAAACCAAAAAAATTTTGATTAAGTTTAATAGAAGCATTTTAGTTCTCGATCAATTTTAGGCTAGGTTAAATCAAACCAAAACCAATTCAATCTTTTTTTATATATAAAATTTTATTATTCAAGTGCTAGTAGTTTTAGTAAAACTGCTTTGGTTGATTTTTATTTTTTATTTTTTAATTAACACCCCTAAGTAAATTTTATATTTTTATTAAATTTTTAAATCTAAGATGAATAAATATAATTTTTTAAATAATATAAATATTAATGTATCTTTAAGTTCTTGGGATAAATAAGAGGAGAATTTTTTTTACGAGGTAAAATAATTGAGAAAAAAAAGTAAAATTGGAGAAGAGAAAATAAAACTACATTGTCAGTATTTTCTAAAATAAAATTGATTTTATCATCTTATGCAAAATATAAAGTCCTACAATTTATAAAAAAATATAGATAATGATATATGGTATATATTTAAAATAATGAGTAATTAAGATACAATGGCTCAATGAGGAAAAATATGATAGTTTTTCTAAACTCAAACCATATAAGTGTATAGTTTTTTTTAAAATACACAAATTAATACACATTACATATAAAAGAATAAATGATTTATGATTTAAAGAGAAAAAAATGTGATATAAAAAGAAAATTAAAATTTCTATTTTAATTATTTAATAAAATTTATGTATAGGGTACATTGATGAATAAAATAAAAATTTCAATTTAAATTGCAAACCTAGGGGTTGAATCATATATTTCTATTCATGTGGCTATAACCAGTAGTACATTGCATCTCTCGACTAACAAAGATTTTACTATACTATTATAAAAAGAATGATTGTTTTGCATTTGAAATTAAAGTCATTTTTTTCTTTTACATAATTTGTCTTTTTAATAATTTCAATAACAAAAATTGACCATGTAGTTTGAAGGATAAATGAAAGAATTCAGTATAAAAAAGATAATTTGAATAACTATTTATTAATATTTCAGATTTATCCTTTAAATTATCTTTTAAAAATGATAATTTAATAAGGTTACAATTATTTTTTTTCATAAAATTTACAAATATTTTTTTACCAAATAAACTTTTTAGTTAAAAAAAAGTAATTCAATTTAATTTTTTTTAACCTAAAATCGATCATTTTTTTATAAAATTAATTTTTATCTCATTTTTTGGTAAGAAATAAATTATTTTAGAAAAGAATATTAAACCGGTTCGGCTTCGATTTTAACGAACCAAAACCGAACCCAGGTTCGATTCCATTTTTTATTTTTTATTTTAAAAAGTTAAAATTTTTAATTAATTGACCAAACCGTTCGATTCAATCGGTTATAACCAAATGCACAACCCTAATTTTATCTATTTTAATAGAAATTGGTTAGTTAATTGTAAGTTTATGGTAATTATTAAAGGTTAATTTCGCATTTTTGCCTGCTATGATACAATCAATGTAACTTTTATAAATTTTGAAATTTATAAAATTAAAAATCTTTATTTATTTTTACATGATACTATATTTTTGTAAGAATTGAATGTATTTATTTGAAGCTGCTACATGAATTAACACGATTGGAAAAAAATAGGAGGATTAAATTGAAAAGAAAAAGAAATAATAGTTGAAAAAACAAGGAGAAGAGTTAAATTGGAGAGAGGAGAAATAAATACTTGGAAGATGATGGGGGAAAGAAAAACATAACAGTTCTTTCTAGTACTTTTCTTTTAATAAATTTATTTAATTCATACATTAACAAATACCAACTAATTATACCTCATACTACATAAATAATTAGTGATTTTGACATATTTTATGTGTATGTTGAAATTTTTAAAGAATATAGAATAAATAAAACTATTATTTAATTTTTTATATAATACAAATTTTTAATAAATAAAAGATATTGGGAGTGTTTGTTTATGTTTTGGGGGAAAAAATCCTCAAAATATTCCCAAAATACCCTTGATATTTTTAATTACTTTATTGAAAAATCCCAACTCTCATTCCCAACGTCATTATTTAATCAATCATTATAATAATATTTTAAATTTATATCCAATCATCATATGTTATATATATATATATATATTTTAAACTATTAAATATATTAAAATTAATATTTAATTCTAATTTTTTTCATTAACTCAACAAAAAAACAATCAATTTGATATTAATAATGAAAAATGTCTCATCCCAAAGTATAAATAAACAAATAAACACTATCTAGAACACTTTCTGGTTGCTCAATTTGCAATTGGTTTCCTGGAATGGTTCTGCCAGTAATCTGCTTTATGCACAAGGCATGAGCCAGATATCCTTCACCGAGGCATGGGTATATCAAACTCAACTTTGATGCATCTGTTTTCACCGGCTGCGGATCTATTGGTGTTGGTTTAGTTGCTTGTGATCATTTGGGTCCGTGTGTTTTTTGGGATGCATGGCTTGTTCCACTTTATTTGGGCCCAAAAATTGTCGAATCCACAATTGCCAAGCTCGCAAGGGAGTTGAGTTCTTCCCAAGCAGGGCCTCGAGTGGTCATTTAGGGTGATTGTTTATCCCTAATTTGAGTTTTCATCATTTGTCAGTAATTTTATCTCGGATGCTAGAATGAGTCTTTCCTCTATTGATTCTTTTTCTTTTATGCATGTCAGCCGTAGTGCTAATTAAGGCGTTGATTTTCTAACTAAAATGGCTATTTCCATTTCTCTATATATCAATATTCTCAATCTATTGTAATTGGCCAAACCTTAGCTCTTGAGATTAATTAATGATATTTTCCATCTTTTCTCACAAAACAAACAAACACTTCTAATAATGTCCTAAAATATAAATAACAATTCAAAACATCACAAAGTATATCCAAATATTTTCATTGATTTTATAATGATGTAAATACAAAATATTACAAATTTACTTTAGAGAAATACCTAAAACAAATGCTACAAATAAATTGCAATTATTTTTATATTAAATTATTATTAAATGGATAATTGATTCGGTAGTGTCGCTTTTTCACATTTATAAGTGAATTTAATCCCTAACAAAATGCCTTTTACAAATTAAAAAATAAAGAAAATTTAAAAAGATATATATTCTTTGGGGGAGAACCGTTTTGACCATTTGGGGTTGATGAATTCAGTTGAACCCTAGTCCCTTCAACAGTCAACCCCCCATAACAGCCCCTCCCACCGGCGGCTCATCATCTATGTGCTCCACCCATCGCTGGGGGCCTCAGCCGCAGCGACAGCCATCTCCTTCAGTTCTGCTACCAAAGGTTTTGCACTACATATTTGAACTCCATTTCTGCTATTTTTATACGGAGTTTCATTTAGCATCTTTCTTCACCAATTTTATTCAACTATTCAGTTGAAGATTGCTTTTGTAGTTATGGATTCGAATTTTTTTCTTTATTTGTGTTTTTACATAGCAGATGGAAGATCAAAAGTTTGGAGCATTGAAGAGATATGATGCTTCAGTTCACAATCTCCTCCTCTTCATTCCAGACATCATCGAGGACCAGCAGATCTGTAGTAGTTCCTAGATTCTGTTCAAGCTTTCTTAATTAGTCTCTATTATTAAATTAAGAGTTTTTACTGGATAGAATTTTTTTAATGGAAACCTTAAATTTTCTTTCAATAAAAGTATTTTATCGATCCATCGCAGATAATAACTTAACAGAAGCTGTAAAGTGTTCTTCCTTAGTCCACCTATAGCCATCGTAAGGAAGAACTTACATCAAGTGCAGTTCTAGTCTCCAATCTCTAATCCCTTTCATTTCATTGAAAAAATGATTTACCATATAAAATAATAACTAGGAGATAATCGGTTAAGAGGAAATAACTATGGCCTTCAAGTTCGAGTGGGATCTGTGGGATGCATGTTGCTTGTATTGCTAGTTTTTCATTTTTTTATGTACTTCTGAAGACAATTTTAATTCGACTATCATTGAATGGTGAATAGATAAACACAAAATTTGAAGGCAAACATAATTTCTTGTTCTGGAAAAGTCGAATATGATGATTCTTTTCTGGTTATTCTTGATATATTGGTTATAAAAAAGTTTCCAGTTTGAACTACAGAAGCTACGTGTCCTGGATGTGTCTAGAATGAAAAGGTAGAGTAGGTGGACACTTCTGAAATTAATTATTTGGAAGAGTGATGTCAAGTGGCAGCAGCATTGAGGTTTGCGTTCTAACTCATGGGTAAAAGGGCAGTTGATTAGGAAACTTTTGGGGGAAGCACAATCTAGTTTAATGAAATCCACACTATTTTATAGTTCAAGAAAACAAAGGTGAGCTGAAATTGTCTGAATCTTGTTTTCCAAAGGCTCATTTGTATTCTTATGTTATTTGAATTGTTTATCTATCTATGAATGCGTAGCATGCATGCATAACCAGGACTCCATGAGGAAAGAGTATGGCAGATCCTTCTGCCCATTTGGACTGCTCAGGTTCATGGCTGCTGGCGGTCCAAATATGTGGCTTGGATATGATTGTTGCCTTGCTCATCTGATCCTACATATAAACACTTCCACATGCATGCAGATGTTCACAATCTTACATCTGATATTGCATGATGTATTTTAGTAATTTCAGGTTTTAAATATTTTGATATGGCGGGTTGAATTGAAATAAATTTGCAAGTGAAAGAAAGACCAGCTCAGCCAATTACTTGTAGCGCTTCAGGAAGGAAATTATGTAAAGTTGAAGAGGCTGTTGGAGAAAGGGAAATAATTAATTGGAACAGGTATTAATGACAGACTTATATGATGTCTTACATGTTTCTCCTGGTACCGTTAATTGTGGATTTAGGAACTTTCTGAATTTGTTTTGTTGAATAACATATATATATATATATATATATTCATTGAATATTTCGGCGATTGAGAGGCTAATATGTTATTCTTATGTATCACGCTTTACAGTATGCTGATCATGGAGCATTTGTCCTGTTGAAACTAAAGTTTAATTTAGAGCTCTTCATGCCATAACATGAAATTTGCATTATCAGAATGTGTAGGTTATCGTCAACCATATGGTGATTAGTGAGAAAGCAGTGAACATATGATGTCAAGTGAAATCACTATCATCGTCGTCTTCTTGTGTACTCAACTCTAATGAGAAATGGGAATCTATGCAGCACGTGTTACTTAACTGGAAAGTATTTACTCTACAAAGAGACTATAAGAGCAAGGAGATAATGAGAGGACAGTTTCACAATTTGCTGTTTCGGTTCATTCAATGTCATCCAATCTGCAGGACTTTGAAGAACAGTACTTGCCTTAAAACCCAATGTAATTTTGTTATTAATTTTTCACCTTGCATACAGTTATACTGGCTGCAGCAATAGCTCTGTTCTTTCTCGTTTTTCTTCTTTGTGTATTTGAGGTGGGAAGCCACAAAATTGGGTTTAATTCAAATTTAAGTCCAGTTTATCCAGTTTATAGCTGTTGATCTCCTGAAATTCTGCAGAATTTTATATTGAGTATTAGCCAAATGAATAATATGAAATTTTTCTTGGAGATTTGTGAATGATTCTGTGTTGAATGTTACATAAGTCGCCAGCCGCTCGCTGATGAATTGAATTCTGCTGCCTCTATTTATACATGTAAGGTTCGGGGTTCATATCTTAATGGTCCATTGTGTTTGGGGTTCATATCTTAATGGTCCATTGTGTTTGTGTGGCTGTGTGTGGGGAAAAATAGAAAAGGTTATAGCAAGTTTGGTTGTGTTTTCAAATCCATTTTCACTCACTTTTACTGTTGAAAATAAATTATCAACAATTTATTACCATTTTCACTAATGTTTTAATTCATTTTCAACTCAAACAAGTTTTTCAATAATCTATATATTTTCTCCTAATAACTTATATATCTTTATCTCTCTCTTTTATTATTACTAACTCTCTCTACTTACAATATATTAAACTCTATATAATTATTATTTTCTCAATATAACATCCAAATACAAACCTATTTTCAATTACTTAGCTTTAACTAATTTTTCAAATTTTAAAAATGTTAAAAATTAAAATTAAACATGAAAACACAGCCAAACTGGATGATGTGTTGTCACATTGCCAATGTCTTAGGAATAAACCATGCCAATGCCCTAAAGTTAATAGCTTATCAAAGTGAATTTTTTTAATAATTATCACTAAAATTAATAGCTTATCAAAGTGAAATTTTTTATAATGATCACTTCTTTAAAGCATATGAAAGGGAATTTGAGGTATTTTTGCATTAATTGTCCTACTCATATTGTAGCATTTAACTTTGCTTCTTAGCGCAACTATGTCTGGTTTTGATACGTTCAAAATATCTCCATAGTTAATACGCTTGAAAATATATGTGAAAATAATTAGAATTTAATTAAAAATTTACATTACTTTAGTTCCTAATTATCTCAATTGCAAGATAGTATATATTCCTATTATTATTATCCTCAACGTGTAATTGCAACAACACTCACGACGCAACTTGTCCACCTCAACGTCCTTCAGTCTCAAGCAATTTTCTGATCTATCTGGTATCTACTCATGTTCTCTTCTTCAATCTCAAATTACCTTCTTTTCTTTTATTTTATTTTATTTTTGAGGAAAATTCTCAAATTACTTCTTCTAACATAATCTAAAAATACCATCCCTTGCCATTGTCCAAAAATCAACAAATATATCATGACCCTGCTTTCATATTTTTCATTTTTCCATTGCTATTATTTATTTATTTATTTGTGGTACTAAATTATCCTTAGTTGCCGCCAAAAATCAACAAATATATCACATTTTTCTACTATTTGAAAATGAAAACACATAACTTTTTGCATATTTTCACTTAACATTACTTTTATTTTCATTTTCAAAGCACATTATCTAATGACATATATATCTTTTCTCTCCATTTTATTATTTTTATTTCTCTCCATCTACAATTTATGAAACCTAATATAATTATTATTTTTCCAACAATTCGTCCAAATACAAACTCATTTTTAATTCATTTTCACTAACCAACTTTTCAAAATCTGAAAATGATGGAAATAAAAATTGAAAATGAAAATAAAACCAAATGGGCCCTAAGCTCTCAAAGGATGACATCGAAAACTCTCATGAGTCGAAGCCTGTTAAAAAAAAAAAACTACCCAAAGAGAAATTAGGCATAAAAAATTATTTATAAAAATTCAAAAATAGAGAATTTTCTGCATCATATTTTAGAGAAAAAAAATTTAAACTTCTACCAACGGTTGAAAAGGACACTCACTTCGTTTTCATGCAACATTAGAATTGTTGCTATGTGATCTCATTATCACTTTTTTTTTTGTTCGCATATATTTTTACTTATGTTAGTACGATCTTTTTTTTATTCATTAGTTAGAAAAGTTCTTGAAAGAGATACAACTGTTATTTCATGAGTGCACATGCACATGCACATGCACATGCACATGGGTGATTATTTAATTCGTAAATTGTTTGTTCACTCAATTACAATGCAAGTCGTCATGACCTTTGGCTTCACTACAAAGAATATTATTGTTGAAATCATATATGATTCTTTAAAATTTTCTATATATGTTTGATATGGTAAATTAAATTTCTAAGAGGAAAAAAATAAAAATAAATTAAAAAACTGAATCAATTAAATAATAAATGAATAAAAATATTAGTGAGTCCAATTGATTAAACTTGCTAATATAGATCTATTAATGAGTTAAATTTGAACCAAATCATGTTGTATTCGAATCCAACATTAACATGCCATATCAGAATCTAACCCAAGATCTAATTAGTATAACCATATTCAAATTTAGATAAAAATTGAATATCCCCCCTCCCCCCCCCCACACCAAAAAACAAAACAAAATCTAATCTGAACACTTTAAAAAATCATATATTTGTTATTTTTATAAAAATTTAGTAGAATTTGAATCCAAAACATTCATCCTTAAAGAAACATACGCACAATAGATTAATGAATAAATTTTCAAATATATTGATTATTTAAAAACAATAATAGAATATAACTTAATCACATTTATTCACCAAATTATTGTATTTTAGGTTTCACTGCTGATAATAGTACTTATTTGGCATTATAAATATATAGTTATACTTGATTCTTCAATTAACTAATTATAGACTTAAAGTTTTTAAAAAAAGAAACTCATTTTGATCAAATTAAGTTTTGCGTTGCATTCTTACCATAATATTTAGCTCCTGTTCATTAGTCTTTCTACATTATTTTATGTTATAAAAATAGAAAAACAAATGATATAGTTGTGATATAAATAAACTCAAAATTTAACAATTTATATGAAAAACACCTTATTTGATATATAGCAACTCGAAACTTCCTTTGTCCAAAAATTCATTGTTGGCATTGCTATAGGACCTTGTGTGTACATATGTATAATACTATATATATTTGGATTCGAATTATTAATGGATCTGATCGATCCAAATCTATATTCGTTCAATTTATTTAAGATTATAAATTTTTTTAATTAAATTATATCTATCAAATCTTTTATTGATTAAAAATATTAAATAATAGGATCAAATTTAAATAGAATTCAAATTAAAATTCGTTCATTGATAGCCCTAAACCTTAACGGACCAAAGTCCATTGAGGAAAAAAATCTATAAACACTAAACCCCAAAGTTAAACCGGCCAAAAGATCATTTATAAAATATTGAAAATTGAGAACTTTTTACATTGCGTCCAAAAAAAAAATTATGAACTTTGCTGATTTTCAGAGGCAAAAAAAAAATAAAAAAAATCCTAATCCTATTTCTCAACGGCATCACTGTTCATTTGGAATGTGAGCATTCAGTCAAATTACAATTTTGACTTGTCCAACCATACAGCCCCTTTCAGCCGCGCGGGGACAAGGAATCGAACTTCTGATTTAAACATTATGAATATTGGGATATTGGCTTTAATTCCAAAGATTCTTTTTCAACCATAAACACATTCCAATTTTAGAAGTTCCCCATTATTTGTGTTATTTTATGTCTGCATATGTCAAAAGAATATGATTGCGATTATTATGCTATAATCTTTTATTATTCACAATTCAATTCTTCCAACTTTAGCAATATTTGATGTCTATATTATATATTATATTATACAATGCAATATATGTGTGAACTTTTGTTTTAAGGTCTCGTTTAATTCGTGTAATTAGTCAAGATATCACCCTTCAATGTCACATAGTTACTCGTTTGATATGCACCATTATAAATGCAAGCCGATCCACATTAATAGTTGAACCCGTAACTATTGCCAATATTAAGATTTACCAAAATAGCGAGGATTTGAGTGCGATTAAACAATCGCTCCAAGCAAATTTCAATTTTGCCATTATTGGTCCATTCTTACTCCTTTGTTTTTTTGTTTTTTTTTATTATTTCATTCTTGTTCCATGCAAGAAGTGTACCTGCTATTGCAAGAATAAATTCTTACGTGGATGGTCATTTATGTAATTAATGATATTATACATACGTAAACATAATTAATAATATTTTAATTTATTATACTTATCTCGTAATTGGTCACTTGCCCATACATTTACCACCATGAGTATAATAATTGTTCTAAAAATAAATTTGGTTCGTGAATTAAGTTTTGAAAATTTTTCATTATCTCACAAAAGGAACATTAATTGACATTGTATAAATACAAATAATTTGATTAGGAAAATAAAGAAAATGTTAAGGAAAATAATTTTATTTGTTTGGCTATAGGAAAAAAGATAAGAAAATAAAAAAGATTAAAACTATAATCTAATTAAACAAAAAATTAATTATTTTCCTCACAAAAATAAGAAAATGAGAGAAAAAACTTATTTAAATGGCCACGTGTTCTTCTTTAGAATATTTAGTACCTTCCTTATTTTTTCTTCATTTCCTCACGAATTTTTAGATAAAATAATTTAACTCAATTATATTTCAATTTTTTTTCCGAAAACAATCTCATTAGAATTTTTTAACCAACCACATTGTACAAAATTGAAAATTTCTAAGTTAAATTCCCATTTATTTGTACTTAGACACCCACAAAGATTACAAGGATCATATGGAAGGGGTGAGAGAAATTATTAAGGGCAAAATTATCTTTTATCTATATAATTCTATCCATTAAACATGCATTAGAGATTATGATAGATCATAATTGCACTTAATTGTAAAGTCAATCTTCTATATTAAACAAATTAATATGTTATTTTTTCTCTTCTTATCTTCTTATATTCAAATTTCTACTATTATTTACATTATAAATTACGCATGGCCTGAGCATATTTTCAACAAATAATGAAGTGTGTGTACTTTTGAATAATAAAAATTTTACATTTTATGTTAAGGTAAATGCTCAATTGCATTTTAATTATTTTGCATGAGTTGAAAAGGAAATTCTGTCTGTGAATGAATGCAGATACCCTTTTTTTCCTTTTTTTATTAAGTTTGTATAACATAAATTAAAAAAAAATTATCGTTAATGTTATACTTAGATCTAAGGGGTCATTTGAATTTATTTTTTAGAGGTACTTTTATTTTTTAGTGAAAAAAATAATAAAAAAGTTAGTCATAAATATATGTTTGAAAATAAAATATTATTTGAATTTATTGTTTAAAATATAATAATTATGTAAGGTTGAAAATAAATTGTATTTAAAAAATATAATATTTTTACATTAAAAGTCTTGTAAATGTGAGTAGGAGAAAATAAAAAGTGAAAGTGGAAATAAAGTGTGCAAGAATTTGTTTGAAAAAATATTTTGAAAATAAAAGTGTTTGCGAAAATGAAAGAGAAATTAATAATTTTTTATTTTTATTTTCAGTAAAAAATTAATTTAAAAAATAAAAACAAACGGGTTGTAAGGTAAAGAATTAAGAAATTAATTATTATTCAAAACAAAAATATATCTTTAAAATATTTTTTTCTCATTAAAATTCAAAAATCAAACATAAACCAATTGAATTTGAAACTTTTTTTCACAATTAGGCGCCAAAATAATGAAAATTTTGAAAAAGCGCTCAGGAATTCCTGAAGGGCAAAATCAAAGATTCATCTATCTCATCTCTACCACCCATTCGAATATTAATGAACGGTTCAACACCTCGATCTGCGTCACCCAAATTCCACCAATCACACTTCACCACTCTTCCCCGTATAAACAGTCCCCACTCTGTAATTCTGAATCGCATTGACAAAACTCAGAAGTCTCTCGAATTTCTTCCATTCCCAACGCAAGTTTCATCTCTGTAAAGATGGCACCAAAGGCAGAGAAAAAACCTGCCGAGAAAAAGCCAGCTGCCGAGAAAGCGTCGGCAGCAGAAAAGGCCCCGGCGGAGAAGAAGCCGAAGGCCGGAAAGAAACTCCCGAAGGAAGGCGGCGCCGGAGACAGGAAGAAGCGGGTGAAGAAGGGTACTGAGACCTACAAGATCTACATTTTCAAGGTCCTGAAGCAGGTCCACCCGGACATCGGTATATCCTCCAAGGCTATGGGCATCATGAACAGCTTCATCAACGATATATTCGAGAAATTGGCGCAGGAGGCGTCTCGATTGGCGCGGTACAATAAGAAGCCGACCATCACTTCCCGCGAGATTCAGACCGCCGTCCGACTGGTTCTTCCAGGTGAGTTGGCGAAGCACGCCGTTTCTGAAGGAACTAAGGCGGTTACAAAATTCACTAGCAGTTGAAGGAGATTAATAATTGTTTCAGGGTTTTCTGGTTTGGGGTTTAGGGGTTTCGATATCTTTGCGGCTGATGTAAAGAATATTGGATTTGGTGAAATTGAAGATTCCGTTGTTTTGATGTCATATTTTAGTTGTGGTTGATTTTAATTTTCACCATCACAAGTTGATGGATGAATTTGATACTTTGAGATGGGAAATATATTGTACCAAGATTCAGTCTCAAAAGCATAAGATTCCAGAACTAAATAATTTAGACCAACTTCCAAAGATCATATTGGCAACAATATATGATATTATCTATATCCTGTGCTTTTTCTGAACGAAGAGGGAGTGAGTTAGATGAGTAAAATCTTGGTAACTTGGCTCAGTAATTCATAATTAATGAGGATAAGGTCATGAATGGAATGCATACTGGCTTGGTGGTTCTGTGAATCAACACGGAGAAGTAGAGAATTGGTAATTCAGAGCGAACGTGGAGGAGAAGACAATGAAGAGAATGGCCTGATTGTGGGGGGCATGAATTTAGACTCGCAAGTTCTTAAACATATCTGCTTCTGCAAGAAAATTCATTTCCCATTACTCAGAAGCCTTATTCTAAAAGATCGTTGACAATCAAACTCTGATATGTGTAGAGCAGTAACACTCAAAGGAATCAATCTTATTCGAAGTACGCAAATGATCCAAGAAGGCATGCAAATTGCAAGAGTATGAAAAGAATGCCAATTGGTAAATTGGGTTAAGTGATTGTTTCGAAGTGTCCATTGTATGGCCCGTGAAGATTCAAATTCATGTTTGAGTGAGTTTATGTTATTGAAGTTAGTCCATTAATTTGATCGCTTTTATTCATAGCAAAAACCTACCGGTCAAATTTAGGGTAAAGAAGAACAGCTTTTTAGAGTCGAATTGGTTGTATTTTTATTTCCATTCTCTATATTTACCATTTTCAAATGTATTTCCATTTATTAGTATTTGTGCGTAGAAATGAAAATGCAATTAGAATAGTATTGTGTGTATTTAAGAAACAATGGTACTTCATTTATTTGATGTATTTGGATTAATTATTAGAATAAATAGTGAATTATTATATATTTTATCTAATATTTGTTTATATATTTTAAATAATTTAATATCCAACTTTAATTATTTGCTTCGTATGATAATTTCTTTTGATAAACTATAATTTATTTTTAACTTAGGTTGAAAAGCATATCATATCCTAGGGCTATTTGGTCTTAAATGCATGTTCGGCCATAATTGTATCAATGACTTTTAAAAATGAATTAAATATTAAAATTGAGTTGCTTTGTATATTTATCATGTAATATAAAAGCAAGTAAATGAGCTCTAAATTGAAATAATATTGCAATGTAATAGTGTTTAAATATCTTAATATAATAGTATTAATTATTATTATTTAATTAATAATGAACTTCATTTTTTTTCCTCTATGTCCCATCAATCAAATTATCTTGAGATAAAAGAATATTAGTAAATTTAGAGTGCTCCTCTTTATAGAATAGTAATTTAATAAATTAATGTGTCATGATGTGATAAAAATTATTATTATATTTAGTGGGAATTCAATTATTTTGAAATAATGGAAAAAGAACTTATTATTTAATTCGTTAGTAAATTTAGTTATTTTTAAATTAATAGGTGTTATAAATTTGAAAGTGATGCATATCGATGCAAAAATAGAAAGGATGATATTTTTCATTGAAAATAATACAAATACTTGTAATTTTTATTTTTATTTTCAGAATAGTGTTAAAAAAAAAAAAAAACAGGTGCCCATTTGAGCCTTAGGGCCACTTTGGTTTCATTTTCGTACCCATTTTCATTTTTTCTACTATTTGAAAATGAAATCATACTACTTTTTACATATTTTTATTTTTTATTTTTATTTTTATTTTTATTTTTAAAATACATTCCTCAATACCCTTGTAAACATATTAATTTTAGCCACTAGAGAAGTGACATATAAAATGATATGCTAGATATTAATTTAAAATTTTTATTTATTCCTTGAAATTTATTAAATTTAATTTCAAAAGATAAATAGTTAATTTTAATTAATAATTTAGTATTTATTTTACGTTCAAATATTGAAAAGTATCAAATATAAAGTGCAAGTGTCTATGTATATAGACCAATCAAATCAAAAATATTTGATATTATCCCTTGATATTTGATATTATTTTATCAAAAAGATAACTTTCAAAAAAATTCAAGTCAATCTGGAAGTTTCCCATCAAATATTTATATAAAGGAGGTGATCAAAACTCATTCAACACACAACATAAATTCCGACAAGTGAGAAAAACTTTGAAAGAGTTCATTGATCCTCTCCAGCAAATTCAATGCAAAGTTCATCGTATTTTGACATTTGATTTAAGATTAAAGAGCGAAGCCTTCGAATTGGTATTATTTTCTTCAAATCAAAATTCAAAAAGAGTTACCGTGTTTAAGGCATTTTTTCACGGATCTCATATATTTTTGGCATTGATTCGAAATTAAGGTGCGAAACCCTCAAATTGGTGTTTTTTCAAATTAAATTTAAGGAGATCCACAGTATTCAAAGCATTCATCGCAAAACTTATCAAATTTCAAGATCATATTTGGAGGAAAAGAATTAGAGGATTAGATTAGAGATTGAATTCACACTTAATAAGTTTGAATTTTATTTTATTTGTATAAATTTTTCCTGTCTTGTAATCTTATTTATTGCAGACAAAAGAATTTGCGCTTACAAACCTGTATATGTTCTCCGAATAAAATATATATATTTTTTTATTTTTTTATTTCTATTTTTATCCACTTACAACCAACTAAATCCAACGTAATCATTACTTTTTCAATAATCTATCTGATATGGGATAACCCAGTAAGCCCAACATCAAACGAGACGGCTTACAAGGCCCAAAGGTAGAATCTGTTTGGTTAACCAGTATCGACCTCACTTGGGAGTATCTATGGCGGACCCGTATCAATCTGAGGACCACTCCGATAGTTCGAGCATTTGAATCTGATCGACATTAATCGACCTCCAACGTTCACTCGGATCCTCGCTAGGCATATTGATCTGACAGGTCAAGCCCATTCCAATGACACGTGACAGCCGGTGCAACCGTTGCCAACAACTCTGACAACTTTGACAACCCTACCAACAACTTTGGTAGAAACATGCCTCTACTGGAACGGTTTGCCCAGAAAAGCAGGAGATTTAGCCACCTGGCATAGTATTGGGATCTGGACATGGAATGACTCCCAACCCTTCCTGGCATTGGAAAAAACTAGTACACCTGACATGGGTACTTGGATAAAATCACGCCTAGGGAAAGCTATAAATACTTCAGGCCCAGCCACGCTCAAGGTAATGCCACTTACGCTATACACGTACATTCTCTATATTCTGCTCAAATTACCTCTCAACCAGAACTAACTTGAGCGTCGGAGTGTCTTAGTTGAGGGCACCTCGACTAGCTTAACGTGTGTTGTAATTGCAGATCTCAAGCCCAGAACTACATACAACTCTCATTTCCTCTACACGCAACTTTTTGCAGCATCACTATCCAAATACAAATTTATTTTCAATTCATTTTTATTAACTAAATTTCAAATTATGAAAATGATGAAAATCTAATTGTACAAAGTAAAATGATGTTTAATCCTATTTTAAGTATATTTTTCATATGGCAATGATGTTGGTAAGTTAGTTTTGTTTATATTTGATATGTAAATATATTTCATATATAATATGTGTAACTCCCTATAACATATTTCCATATTTCTCTTTTCTTTATGTCAACATGTTTCCATATATAATGTGCATGTAACTTTCTATGTTAATTTTTGTAACTCCTTCTATTGCCTATATCAACATATATATATATATATATATATGTATCTACAAATAATAATATTCTATCAATATTTATTTTAATATTAATATAAAAAAATTATATTAATTCATTTTTTCCATTGCTTTGCTAAATAATCAATAAATATTAGTATATATAATTTTTGTTTTAATTCTTATAACTCCTTGTTTTAATAGATAGTTTTTGTATTTCTTTCTATAAATATTGTCTAATAGGTTCTTGTAACATTTGTCATTTGCATTCTCAAATTTAATTTTTTGAATAATTATGAACAAATATACACACAAATCCTCTCCATGTGTGTGCGTATAACTAGTTATATACATAAGTCTATTTGTCAATGTAATTTAATTGATATGTCTTGCTTAAACTAAAAATCCTAAAAATAATGGTTTATATTAAAAATAGTTCAAACGTACAATTTACTATTTCAAAATAGAATAATGTTTGTCTTTTTTTATCTCCACCTCTATGAAATTTTATTTGTTAATTAAACTGTTTTTCTTGAAAATGAATATATTTTATAATATTTATATTATTTTCTAATATTTTTTATTTTTATATTTATGAATTAGGATAATTTAGAAAAAGGTTTTGAGTCCTGATTTAAGTATTTTATTTTATTTGATTGTGATATGGATAAGTTAATTTTATTTATTTTTTCCATGGCAACAAATTTTTACATTTGGTATCCTATCATTAATTATTTTCATATCAATATAAAAGTGCATACTAATTTATTTTTGTAACTACATGTTTAGTTTTAGTAAATACCCAATATGTGTATATATATATATATTAACATAAATGTAACTTTTTTAATAATTTTTATAACTCTCTTTACAAATATATACTTTTTATAACTCCTTATATTGTCTATTATTTATATTTTTTAATATAATTATGGATGAACATATACATAGTATCTATATTGTTGTGTGTATATGTACGTGTATTTATCAGTATTGTAATTTAATGAATATATCTTGCTCCATATATATTGTGCATACATCAAATTTTTATATATGGAGTATTATAGTAATATGTAATTTATTATAATTTAATTTTAAGTATTATACTATGTTATCCCGTGAGTTATCTTTTATTTCATAATTTAATGTTTTAATTAAGTTAAATCATAGTTGAAGAAATTCCTAAATCTAACCTCATAATCTTCAGAAGTATATGTACTAGAATATTCTAAACAAATAATTTACTATTTAAAAATATAAAAATATTTTGCTTTTTTTTTTCTCCAACTCTATATGACTATTTTCTTGGCACATTAAAGTTTTTTTTTTCCTTGAAGATTTATGTATGTGTAATGCTCATATGTTTTTCTAAAGTCTTATTTTTTATGCTAATGAACTAAGATAATTTTATAAAAAAGAAATTTGAAATCCCAATTCTGTGGCAAATTAAAGTATTTTATCTTTTGTCATTTAAATTCATTTTTCGATGTTGAATTCTTTAATTTCTTCAAACTTTTTAAGTCAATGTTAAAGTTACTTTTATTATTTTATCTTTTACTATATTTTATGAATAATTTGTTGAATTTATAAAGCTATTTAACATTTAATCATTAATTTTTGTATAAAAATAGATTAATGAATGGAATTTGATCTAATGATACATAATCATATTTATATAAAATATTGTTATATCTCGTTTACATAATCAATTATGTTATATCAATAAAATTCTTAATTTTTTAAGTATTATATCTGATGCTGCAATGAGCCTGATGGTCCGGAACTCCGGTGGATTTAGGTGATATTGGGCCTGAGATCTGCAACAAGAGCAAACGTAAACTAGCCGAAGTTGCCCTGGCTAAGGCACTCTGACGCTCAAGTTAGGTTTCCGGTGAGATGGAGAGTGTATAGTAAACATTAAATTTGCAATACCTTCAGTGTGGTGATGTTGGCCTGATTTATAATCTGATAATAATGCAGATTTACCCAAGTGCCCTTGTCAGGTGCACTTGGGCTTTCCTCATAGCCGGGGTA
>JACGDI010005572.1:29957-60428 GCA_014898725.1 Jacaranda copaia
GTCGATACAGGTCGACCAAAGTGACTTGCCTCAGGGCTTAATGGGTTGAATCCTATGATCTTGGGTCTGTTGGGCCTCTTGGGCTATCCCATATCAATATTTATAATATTTATAAAAAGTATTAATATCTAAATTATGATTAAAATTAAATAAAATAAAATTTTAAATTCATTGCCTCGCGCAACGCGGGCTAACAACTATTGAAAACTGAAAATGAAAAAAAAACCAAACGGACCCTTTACGTTTCTAGTTTAAAGCTCTCACCAAACGCCTTCAATGTACTTTCTTTTCTTTATCAGGGCTTCAATGTACTATTAACGTCTTCACGAAACGCAAACCTCTCCAGATGGAAAAATTAGTCTTGAACAGTGCAAGCTGTCCTCCCAATTGTATCAATTCTATCCATGTCTTGATAAGCAGATCAAACGAGCCCCAGCCCCAACCCCAACCCCAAGGATGCCTATGAGACGAGAGGCAAATTAGAAACTGATCAAAAAAGACATGGAAAGGCTAAAGAAAAACAGGGAATGAGTTATCCGTCTCAACCCACATCGTCAATTATTTAGACTCACGAGGACAGATTCATCCAATCAATCAGTTATATAATTCAAGAAAGTTTTAGTTACTCAATAAATTGCGACTTGTGTCGAAAGCTATTCATGTGTTCAAGTACTAAATTCCTATTAAAAAGACCGAAATGCGCCCACCATCAAAGAGTTTGTATTATGCATCAAGCATGAAAACACAGATTGCGTGATCTAAACTATTTGATGTTCCCACACCGAATGCATATAAGATATTTTTCCCACCATGAGACTATTATTCCCAAGAGCCAGCCGAGTGGCTTGGTTATGGTGAAACTCATGCTACACAGTTACACCTACTCCCTTTACACGCTAAATAAGACATGCATGCAATAAATAATCTCTCTTTGTAATCAAAATAGGGCTCTGGAGTTCATGCCATCCGATAGTTCATCATTCTGGACTTGCTAGTTGGACTTGCTTGAATCGATACATTTACCAGACTTCTAGTTGATAGAAATTTGATTTTGTTGCAAACTTTTCTCCCGAGCCTATTTGTTCCCTCAACTTTGTTTATAGAGACTGTAGCTATCTCCTGCAAGCTTGTTCGTAGGTTGTGTAGTAATAGTAATGGTCAACAAGCATGGTACGAAATTCTTAGGTGGCAGCAACTGTTTATGCTTTTAATTCCTTTGTTTTCAGGTGTATCCGTGTTAGGAATAGAACAAGTTTCATAAGTCAGCAAAACACACAAAACAACGGAGACTTCAGACAAACAACCACCAAAGTCAAAACGCATGACAATGACGTAAAAAGAAATTTCAGTTCATTATTTGATTTTTCTAATTTCCGAAGATCACTCCCCATTAAGCGTCGAGATGGCATGACAGGCTTACAGCAGCGTAGGCTGATGTGTCATGTACATTCAATGAAAATTCTATCCAATTAAACGTTGACCCAGCAAGTGGAGTAAGACCACATGTACTTTGCAAACTACAAGCGCATGTATTCAAATCAATACAAACAGATATTTGTGAATAAAGATATTACTTCAGATTCAGCATTCCCAAACCTATATATCATACTTAAAGCACATACACACTCCCCTTCACGCCCATGACCCAGCACTAGATATGTGAATAGGTAGTGTATTGTCATTCCCAAATTTATGACAATAATAAAATACTTATATCAATATCCAATAAATAAATAAGAGACTTAGATCCTACCCAAATTCATTAAGAAAAATAAAATGGATAAGGTTGGATCTATACCCAAAAAATACCTAATATTAAATACTCATGTTTCAACTCTCTCATTTTCAACTTTAATATTTTTTACTCATAAAACTTTATTTAGTTATCATTTTCGTCAAGCGTAAACCCAAAGATATATTAAAAATAATTGAACAAGCATAATTATGTTTATATGCAAAATTTATCCACATATCTTATTTTGAAATTACTCATTTTTCAAATACTCAAATTTAACTAGTTAATCCAAATTATTTATATCAAAATTAAATTTATACTAATAATTATGGTATATTTGAAGGGCACGTTTGGATGTATGGGGTGGGCTTGATTGATTATATTATCAAGTCCCATCAAATATTTGGTTTTGGATAAATAAACGGATAAAGGGCTCAGTGTATAATTCCCAAATTAATTAATAAATAATCCCCACAATTTGGTTTAGATTATGTAATCCTTTATCATGTTGGTAAAAAATAGCTAATTATTTGACAATTATAGCTATGAAACTCATAAAATTTGACAATATTGCATGGTCCAATTATTTAATCTTTGTATCCATACAAGGGATTGATAAAATAAATACGTACCCAAAATGTGAAATTCTAATCACTAAACACAGTATTATACTATCTTCAACAGTTTAATTCCATCATATCATTATAATTTTATCAATCCTATCTATTTTTTCAAATGTGCCTGAAGTGTATACTTAAATTTTAAATATATATAAAAAAAAAATTAAAAGTATTTTGATTATTTAATTTAATAAAATTATCTAGTATGCTATATTTGTATTGAATAACCCAATTTTGTAGCAAGTAATTAGAAATTACTATTTTAATGAGGTATTTGTTACTTAAAAAATTCAATGATTGAATTTTAATAAATGTGCACTTTGTTATATAAGCAAAGTGTTGGTGATTTATTCAATTATTATGCTACAAATATTAAGTAGTTTTAACATTTTGGTTGACAATAAGAAAATTTGAGAAAGATGAAAAAAATTAGTTAAGTCAAAACACAATTTAAAATTTTGGTCTAATAAACTAGACCCAACTATAGATCCAATAGATCTTGGGTTTGATAGGGTATGGCCTAATTTAGAGTTTATTATCCGAGTATTTTAGGATATGAGTTTAATTAGATTCATGAATTAGATAGGGTAAAATAAATATAAAATCTAATTATTTGAGTATATTAAAATATGAATTTGGATAGGACAATACCTTACTTACTGACAGGCCTACCAGCAACTTTCCTTTCAATCAATCGAATTTAGCGACATGGCAATCTGGCAAGTCAGCGAAATCCTACTGCCAAAAATATCCTAATGATCATAAAGGGCCTAGCAACACTAATGCCACCGAGAGAAAACAAACAAGTGTTTACACTAAAATTTGGGGAGCAACTTATAATAAGCTTAAAGTACATATGCTAATCCCTTTTTTAGATTAAAGGTAGGGCGTCAAGGATTTCCTTCCCTTTGTAGCTTGAAAGGTTTCGGAATAGATTTACTCTTTTAACCAAATATTTGCACCTGACAACCAGTGATAAACAAGTGATCTTTTCAGCTACGCCTTGATTGCAGTTTCTATGACAGGTTTCCTGAAACTGACAAAGATAACAATTACTACCAGTGAACAGTCTACCACCTTTACTAATCATAACTTAGCAACTTGTCTGCCAAGCCATAAAAGACATTGCCAGTGGAGTAGTGGACCATTGTTCCTATCAGACACTCCCTATGAGTCTCCTAAGGATAGATTCGGCCTACTTTATCCTTCTAAAAACAGTGTGACTTTTGGACGACGAAGCTGCCTGCTACACACACTCAAGAATTATAATCAGTGTACGTGTCTTTTACTCAGAAGAGCTGGGGTGATAGAGACAAATGTCAACGTGTAAGGTTCATGAAAGAAAAGGCCAAGATGCTATCCAAGCTCGAAATTGATTTGCAGTGACTGAGAGAATGTACACCTCAACTGAGACCCTGAATATATGTCTTTCTGTTTATGTTGTTTTTATTAGTTTGGTCAAGTCCAGGGGTAAGTACACAATTTCATAAGATGCAGTTATTAAAGAATGGTATTGTATTAGTAGGATTGCTCACTTTATTTTTTCCTACTAAGCCTAATCCTAGTTGAAGAAAGAAATTTTTGGAGTCTATATGGAGCTGTCGCCTTCATTATTCATTGGACATTGGACATTAAGGACAGCTTTACATAAGCACGGCATTAGAACAAGATCTAACTAAAAAGGAAAAGAAACGCACAATATCATGGGAAGATGTAATTTTTATTTAAAGAAGTGAATGAAATGGCATATAGATCCAACAGAAGGAAATTTAGTTCGAACAATCACAGCAACATAGTACCCAATCCTGCACATGTTGATCTGATGGAAATTTGTCATATTTTTTTCAATTCTTTATACAAGCTATAAATGATTCATACTGCAAGTACAGTTTTATTTTCACCTATAAAGAATGGTAAAAAAATGACTAGCTCAAGCAAAACAAGTTAAAAAGGTCAAAAAGAGAATATAAAACTTGTGTTCACTAACAAGAAAAATCCCTTTAGTGAAATCTTACAGCAACAAAGGAAGAAATGAATGTGAAGAAAATAGTTGGTTCACACACCTTTGCCATGGTGCATGGAAGCATGACTTTGGTCTGTGTTCCACAAGCTGAGCTCCTATCAATTCCATTTCATGTACTGAAAAGTGAGGATAATCTGCGCATCAGTTAAATAGGCAAAATGTGGTTCAAAGCAAATCCACAGTTAGCCCGAATTGCCTACATATATAAAGGACAATATGGTCATTACCATGGAAATTCATGATCAATAGTAATACGGTTTGGCACACCAGTTCAACAAATTTTCTCCCAAAAAAAAAGAAAGGAAAAAGACGTGCATAAACTTTTCACATAATGTTCCACATGCAAAAATAAGGAATGAATATTACCACATCAAACATTCTAATCCTACTAATCAGTGATTCACCATTCAAACTTAGTTTACTAACATATCAAAACTACAAACATAATCCAAGAGAAAATCAAGAGTCCAAGGACCCAAAGACTAAATGAGACAAGAGAAGCCAATAATGCAGCACCATAATCCATTTTTTCACTTTTGCAGCATCCATCATAAACATTTTGGCAACACAAGTCACAAGGAAAATCATGCCCCAACGTCCACCACAGGAAGTTAGCTGCAACAAGAAGTATTACAGCAAATTAAGACAGAAAACCGTGCTCTGGCCTTGGGTTGAAATATTAGTTATGCACATTAAAACAGCAGACAGCTCTCGCAGTTGGTGGGTGATTGAGTGGCTGAGAACAAGATTGGAGGCGCAGCCTGATGGTGGTTGGTGAGGCAAGGCCGTTTTGTCTGGATCAGTGAGGAAGCAAGGTGGTTGGCAAGGTGAGAATCATGAATATGAATTAGGGATTGGGAAATTCAATTTAGGCAAAGGGAAACCAGGCAGGCAGAATGAGCATATGGACTAATTCAGAGCACAAGTTGATCAGTCAATGCTAATTGAGCATTCAGTTAAGTATTGTAAATTGAGGTTCAAAACCAACACCGAACAAAATTTTAATAAAAGAAAGAATACTGAACCTAATTCTCGGTTTGGTTTGGTTCCACTGGTTTGCTGAATAGCGAACACCCTATCTACAGGTCAACAACTCTTTCACGCAGAAAGCAGCAGCAGCAGGGAGACTATGACAATCCATTATACTTTAGAACTGGCACAAAATCCTTGGATAGTTCATAAATAGTTCATTAAGTATTTAGGACCAGAACAAATCCCTTATGGTTCATCAGTTGATTTGTACTTAGCATTTGACCACACCATGCAGCACCAAGTATGTCTAGCATTTTATTTGATGAACATGAAATTATTGCACCAATGCAGAACAACTGGAAATGCTTTATTTAAATAAGCACTTTATCTCATTCCTTTGATATCAAATATCTTGAAAATGGACGTTTGGTCAATTAGAACTAAAGCACTCACATAGAAATAATTCAACACAAGGTAAATGTCATTACAAGGGAAAGAGTTCAGGAAAAGCAGCACTAATTTTAATTTTGACCTTCAGAACCAAGTCACGAATACAACTAACCTTCAAAATTTAAATTCAAACATTGCATGAATGCGGAGCAGATAGAGGACCCTTGGCAACAATATTCAACTGAAACATGCAGCGCCAACAATTCTCCCTTTTCTTCGGTCTTCCTGTTTGCTAGCAAAAAAAGGAGCCACAAGCAAAGAGAGAATAAGACCATATCCAGAGTTTTTCCAATCAACATGCATATGCCTTCATGCAATAAAGTTCCAGAAATTATTAAATAAGTTTGGAACTTTTTATGTCTGGATCAATTGCTAGAAAAGATTCTGTACAACAAAATCTTACCCAGGCATATTGTCTGTTCTTAAATATATACGTGCAGAACTCAGATTGTTGAAACAGGCAGAACAGAAATTTAAGTAGCTTCTAAAGCCTAGAATGCGTGAAATGTATCAAAAGCTTATAATGCAACATCCCATTCATTATGTTGAAGTATATAACTTTGAAACAAGAGCCCGAAGAAACTAACACTGGGGCGATCCTCTCACCAACAAGATTGATCAATCAACAATACATGCCCTCATTTCTCCTATCCTCTCCCACAGTCCATCATACATAGTGACCTTACATATTCAAAAAATATAGGCATAAATCTTTATTTCTTTACTTCTACAGGAAGTGCATCAACATAGAATTATTTATCACGTGACAGAGTGAATAGAATTACTTGGGGTAACACTTCAAGTTGATGGATTGACAGATCTTCCACGCAAGAAAAGATTACAAACACAAACTTATTATGCTATAAGAACACCTCTTTGTACTTCGGTAGCTAAGCTTTTCCATCTGAATGAATCAGATTGGCAGCAAACAACCCAAAAGTAATAGAAAACGATTTGAACCACAACAAACTTCAGATATAAAAATATCCAAATTTAGCACAGCAAATATTGCACCATCTAGTACCAACGCACACCCAACAATAAATTCAAATGAAAAATCGGTTACCAAAGACTAATTCAAGGGCAACATATAAGAATAGTGAACAGAAATAAAGCAGAAAACCAGATCGCCATTCATTAACCACATAATACCATACAGCAGTTTTCTTCGAATGCAAACAAACTTAATTTACATAACCCTAATAAACCCTAGATTTTAACCTACAGATACCACCCTCAGAACAACTGTATTAATAAATAAAACCAAACCCTAACAAGTTACATTCTTCAAGAACTAGTGAATTTGGTAACGGCCTTTGTACCCTCAGAAACAGCGTGCTTCGCCAACTCTCCAGGAAGCACCAACCTGACAGCAGTCTGAATCTCACGGGAAGTGATGGTTGGCTTCTTGTTGTATCGCGCCAATCGCGACGCCTCCTGGGCCAATTTCTCGAAGATGTCGTTGATAAAGCTGTTCATAATTCCCATGGCCTTGCTCGAGATACCGATGTCCGGATGGACCTGCTTCA
This sequence comes from Jacaranda copaia, assembly GCA_014898725.1. Classification (NCBI taxonomy): domain Eukaryota; kingdom Viridiplantae; phylum Streptophyta; class Magnoliopsida; order Lamiales; family Bignoniaceae; genus Jacaranda; species Jacaranda copaia. The sequence continues at coordinate 37,287 of JACGDI010005572.1, forward strand.
GCACCTTGAAGATGTAGATCTTGTAGGTCTCAGTGCTCTTCTTCAACCTTTTCTTCTTCTTGTCTCCAGCGGCTGCGCCACCTTCCTTCGGGAGCTTCTTCCCGGCCTTGGGCTTCTTCTCCGCGGGAGCCTTCTCCGCCGCCGGAGCTTTCTCGGCTGCGGGCTTTTTCTCGGCGGGCTTCTTCTCTGCCTTCGGCGCCATCTTTTGAGAGAGGGACTTCGGGTTGAAACTAGAAGAATTTTACTGAAAGTTTGCTTATGCTATGAGAAATCGGGGAGCGTTGGGGACTATTATATAGGAAAGAGGGGTGAGGTATTATTGGTGGGAATAGGTTGACGCAGATCGAAATGGTGGACCGTAGATTAGATTTCGGTATGGGCGGTAGAGATTAGATAGATGGATCTTTTGATTCTGCCCTTCTGAATTTTTTCCGAAAGGCTTCAAATTTTCATTCTTTTGGCGCTAATTACCAAATGAAAATGCATTTCAAGACCACTCTATCTAATTTACACTTTTTCTTTTTTGATGAAAATTATGCAAAAACAACACAACAGTGTATGATCAAGATGGTTTTACATATTGAAAAATAATAAAAAATTTTAATAAAAATTAGGCATGACAAAAAATTTCTTAATTTCGAAATCCCCGTGAAGATTCTCGAGTCCGTAGAATTTTTCTCCTTGGGAATGGCGATGAAACTCTCCCTGAAGCTAATTCGGGGACGGGGATGGGGGCGGGGATCATATTCCCCGCCCCACGTAGTCCCCATCCCGTCATATTGATAGAGGTGATACGGGATAGCCTAAACAGGCCCAATTCTAAATAATAGTGCCTACGAGGCCCAAATAATAAGTGTCTAGTCGACTTGAATCGATCCCTTATGACAGCACTCATGGTCGACCAATATTGACTCCACATGGCAGCATCCGCAGTCTACCCGTATCAACTTCAAAATCAAGCCACGCATGCGAGCTCTTGTCTCTGATCAACACGAATCGACCACCGAATTATCCTCTACTCGCTTATTTGGCAGGTTAAATATTTCCATGTCGATGACACGTGATAGCCAGTATAACTACTGCCAACAACTCTGACAACTCTGCTAACAACTTTGACAGACACGTGCCCCTTCTGGCACGGTTATCCGAAAAAACTGAAGATTTAGCCACCTGGCAATGTTTCAGATTCTGAACATGAAATGACTTTCAACCCCTTGGTAGGGGGAAAGGACTATCACACCTGATAAGGGTATTTGAGTAAAGTCATGCCCACATAAAACTATAAATACAGCAAGTCCAACCACGCTCAAAGTAATGCCATTTACACTATTCACTGCATATTCTCCATATATTATGCTCCATCTAAACTAACTTGAGCGTCGGAGTGCCTTAGTTGGGGGCATCTCGGCTAGTTCACGTGTGTTCGTGGTTGCAGATCTTAAGCCCAAAAACACTCAAACTCGTCGGAGTACCTACCTTCCAGCTTGTAGCAGCATCAAGAGCTTTAGTTATTTTTTATTTTTTAGTTATTTTATGCACATATAAAAATATTTTGGGGATCCTTGCGGGAATTCAAGAAATGGGGACAGAGGGTGAAATTTTCCCACGATAGGGACCAAGGATGGGGACAGGGGACAGGGTGTGCTTGGGGTTGGGGATGACGGAGTAGCTCCCTACTCCATTCCCCGCATTGCCATCCCTAATAAAAATATTTTTTGTTTTGAGAAATAAAGTTATATCATATATAGTCTTTTATACTTGACTGTAATTACTTAATTTTGACCAAATATTATTTTTTAATAATTTTATATTCTTAAATGAGGTTAAATGAATTTAAAATGCTTTCTTATTGACCATTTAGTATTTAGTCAAATTTATATTTGATAAGAATGATGTCTATTACTTGCAATAGGGAGCAGCGTTCATTTACTGCAAAAGGTCTCTTTTGGCACAATTGCAATTGAAATTGCTTTCAAGATCCACTTTTATCTAATTTATAATATATTTTTTTAACAAAAATTATGCAAAAAACAACTCAACAATGTATGATATAAAACAATGAAACTTTTAATAAAATTAATTTTTATTTTGAGAAATAAAGCTATATTATATAACCTTTTATGTTTTACTTAATTGTTTAAGTTTTACCAAACATTGATTTTTGATAGTTTTATATTCTTAAATTAGTTTAAATGGATTAAAAGAAACACTGACTAGCAGTTAGTATTTACTTAAATTTATGCTATATAATATAAGAAGGATGTTTATTAACTGCAATTACGAAATTTTAATTATAGAAGGAGCGTTCATTTACTACAACTGCTCAATTTTGACAAGTGTCAAATTTAAGGTTTTGTTTGTTTGTGTTTTCTCATGACATACTCCAACTCATAAGACACTTTCGAACATATTTGTGCATTCTCTGAGGCCAATGCCACTACCAAAATAATATTTTCTTTTCTTAAAATACCCTTCCAAAATATATTACAACTAATAAATTAATTATTATAACCATTACATATATATATACATATAAAAATCAATTCACCCCATTAGGCTAAAAAAAAAAAAATCAACTAATGTGACATTTACAATAAAATTTATTTTTCTCCAAAATACTTTTAAATAATTCATTTTATCCAAAATATTCTTCAACAACTTCCAAAATAATAATAAACAAACATCATATTTTTCGAATCCACTATCAAAATAATCTCCCAAAATTGTTTTTCAAGAAAACCAGTACACAGCCTAACCAACAGTAATAAATTTCTACTTTTCGTTGTGAATAAATATAATCCATTTGGGATCAAATCCCTACCAAAGTTTCCGGAGTTGGACTCCTCAAATCTGAATTAGTTGTATTTTATTCTCTATTTTTAAAATTTTTAAATGTGTTTTTATTTTATTATTTCTTTTTGTGTGTGAAATTGCAATTTGGATTGGATAAGCATCTTAGAAATTCTAAAAATAGAATTTAGAATAATATTTTAACATAATAATGTTAAATTTCTTAATGTGATAGTATAGGTTAATGCTATTTAATCATTATGGTTGCATTATATCTTTATGTCTCTTTAGTCAAATTATGTTGAGATAAAAAAAATTATAATGAAGTTTATAAATGGTCCAAGAAAAAAAGAAATCATTGTTTAAAAATTAGGTGAAGTATACTAGAATAAGTAATTATTATTAAATTTAATGTAGGCTTCATCATATAAAAGAAGAAATTATATTGTTATTTAATTATTTAGTGGAATTTTTTGTTATTTTTAAGTTAGTATGTCTTACAAATTTGAAAATGATAGCAAGAGATATGAGAAAAAAATAATATATCCATTGAAAATAGTATAAATAATACATTTTCTATTTTCAAAACATTGTAAAATGGGAAAAGGTGAATTGGGAATAAAACCAATGCAAGCATTTCTTTTTATAATTAACAGTTCATCCTCCATGACAACTTTTCCCTCCTACAAATGCCGACGGATGTCGTTTCAGGACTAATAAGTGGTGTTTGGTTTCATTTTCAACCTCCATTTTTATTTTCATCCAAAAATAAAAAATATAAATCATCATTTTTTTTCTATTTTCACTCAAAATATTCTTTTTTTTTTAAATTCTTTCTAAATCTATCATATTATTCTACTATCATATCAATCAAATTCAAATTTGACATGATATAAAGTATCCACTGTCGTTTTAAAATTAATATTTATATATTTAAAAAATAAATTTTCTTAAGCATAAAAAATATAAATTGACTATCTTTTCAATTCTATATATATATTCTAATCATTACTTTTCAATAAATCATTCAAAAATATTTTCATTTTCATTTCAAAATTATAGGTAATGTTTGTTTACAAATTATTGGTTTTGAATTATATGTTTTGGGAGAATGAATTTTGGTAGTGGGGTTTAGAAATATGAAATTTGTATTGGAGAATGTGATACTTGTTTGTTTATAATTTGGGAATAGTAAAAAAATATTTTGGAAAAATTTGGAATGTTTGTTTATATTTTGAGGGGAGACAAATTCTACTGTAATAATCAAATCAATGTATTTTTATTGAATTTTGAGGATATAAATGGATTTTAATAATATTTTTTATTATGATATGTAAATTTATATACATGTGATGGTAATGATTGTGATGTAAAGAATATGAGATTTTTGATCATTTGCTAGTTAAATTATAAGGATAATGTGCTCATTTTAGGAACCATTTTGGAAGAAAATAAAAGCTATGTTTGGTTACACTCTTCCAAAATAATTTTATTTTGGAAAAATATAACCAAACATAGCCATAACTACTTTTTTAATTTTTAAAAATTATCGAAAACTGAAAATGGCTATGAAAATAAACCATACGGCCCATAAGCATATTATTGACCTTTTGAACGCGGTAAATGTTGTTGAGCAAATTACTTCAATCATAATTGGACTTGGTATAGAAATTCAAGCTACCAGTGATGTTTTCAGAATTCTAATTGCCTCTGCTATAACTCTAATTTTGTTGCTTACCCAATGTTTTAAAATTTAATCAGCAATTTGGAGTAGTAATCCCAACCTTAATTGTGGATAATTTAGTTATGTTTTGGGGTGATTATGATATGTGTTTTGAGAAAATGGGAACATGGTTAGGGAATGTGAGAATAGGATTGAGAAATGTGAAAAATGTTTATTTATATGTTAGAGAAAGAGATAGAAAATATTTTGAGGAGTTTAATATATTTGTTTATATTTTAGGAGGGAACATTTTTTTTTTATTGTAGTAATCAATCAAATCAAAACTTTTTGGTTAGTTTTTTGAAGTAAAAATAGAATTGGGTAATATTTTTTATTATAAAAATAATAAAAAAAAATATATGATATATGTATGTATGTATGTATGTATGTATGTATGTATATGAGAGGGCAACTGCAATAGGTCAACACGCCCCCATTGTACCTCCTTATCCTAAAAAGTAAGAAGTGGCGCCACCTAAAATAGTACAAAAATGGGAAGAAGACCTAAAGGTACCTATATGATGACAAATGACCTATCCCAAATAATAGGAGCATCACAGACTTATTAATCCTATTTGAAAGGTTATAAATAGCTCACAACTAGCCTCTTATAAGGTATGCACATTCTCTTCCAATGCCTTCACTCTGCTGCTCTATCTTCTAGTTGATTTACTAAGTTGAGCATCAGAGTACCTTAATTGAGGGCTCTTCAATTAGTTTGACATTTGCTGATTAGTTGCAGGACTCAGCCTCGGTATCATCACAAATACTCTATTCGACTTGCTATGTGGTCGATCACTTTGGATTATAGCCCACCACATCCTCTAAACAATTTTTACCCTTATCCGTTTGGTATCGTCTGTGGGAAAATTGAGTTTGTAGCTTTAAGAAATAGTTAACACTAGGCGAGCAGTATTGGAGAGAGGAGGAGACCAAAGATCTCCATCTCTTCAGCCTCAACCTTAAGAACCCGACCTCGTTGGACCCAATGCCCAGCCCGAGCAAGTAGTAACCTTGACTATGCCCCAACTTATGAAACTAATAAGCGAACAAATGTCCCCTCAGATCTCTACTCAGCTCGTAGCAGCCTTCAACCAACACAATAATCTTTTTGGACCAGCTACCGATGCTATCCCTCAGCTTACCCCTCTTGAAGAAAGACCCTTAGAGAGAACCGAAGCCAGCCTGACTCTAGGAGATTGCCAACTAGGCGAGAAGGCAGTCCTGGATAGTTCATGAGGGAAAAAGCACGAGTGACTCCCAAAGAAGAGGTAGCCGACTCAGTTGACCATTATACCTAACCCATTCAAGCCTTACAGCATGATAGGGTTAAGTACCAGAGGCCCCAGGTGAACAAGAACATGTCTCAAGCTGACTGAGATGAATGGGAAAAAGTATCTCACCAGATCTAACAACTAAATAGATGACTGGATGAGATCTTTAGGAGAAACTCTAAAAGGAACCCCTAATATAAAGGGGCCCAGAGGTTTTGCCGAGAGCATGAGTCATTTTTTTTGTAAGAGATTATCAATAAGCGTATTATTATCGATGCTAAGGTCCTCATTAGACTACCTAGATATGATGGCTCATCGTGCCTGAACGAGCACCTACAATAATTCAAACACATGATGCAGTTACATGGGCACAATGAATACATACATGCAAAGATGCTGGCCACCATTTTTCAGGGTATTACACTCAATTGGTTTATAAAGTTGGAACCAACGTCGATATATTCATATGACAAGTTTCTCCACCAATTCGCTAGTCAGAAAAAGTAAAACTCCCACACACTCATTTGCATATGGTGAAACTGAACAAAGAAGAGTCTCTTCGTGATTTCTTTACCAGGTTCAACACAATGGTCCTAAAGATTGATAGCCCCAGGATTGAGTTTTTGATCGACATGCTCTTTTAGGCTTTCATCGTAAGGAATGCACCAATGCATTCGTCAGGGAATAGTTTAAGATAATGGATTAGCTCCTTAACTTCATTGAGAGATACATGATGCAGAAGGATATGAACAAGCTAAAGAATGTTAATCCAAAGGCTAACAAGAAGAAGGAGAATGATAAAGATGATCGTCAACGTAAAGACCATCATCGATTTTCTATCAAGCGCTTCCATAACTACACGTCCCTCAATACTGTGAGAATGAAAGTCTTGTTTGCCATCCAACAAGATAACCGCCTCAAAAAATCCAGAAAGCTAACCAAGATGGAGGCCATGAAGAGGTATAAAAAAGTACTGCAACTTCCACATGCAATAAGGCCATGACACGGAGGACTAGTTTAATCTCCATGATGAGATCGAAAGGCTCATTCGATAAGACTATTTGAAGAAGTTTGTCAATGAGCAAGCGATGCAAGTAATAGGAAAAGCTGATCAGACTCCCCATAGAGAAAGGTTGGCCAACACAAGGAAAAAAGATAAAGAGAAAAAATCTACCAATGACACCTGCCCACGATTGTAGGTGGCTTGACTGAGGGGGCTTAAAATTAGTGAGAAGGTAGATCAACGCAAACTAAAATCCACCAAGTCCTCTCTGATCAAAACATTCTATCAGTTTTCCACCAGCTTAAAACTAATCTCTTTCTCAGATGCTGACTTATCTCATGTCACGAATTAAGGGGCAAATAGCAAGTTGGATTGCCCCCATTCCTATCTGTGGAAAACGCAAATTTTGAGGTAAAAAAGATACTAGTTAACAATGACAGTTCAACAAATTTCATTTTCCTATCGACCTTGAAGAGAATAAACATGGGCAAGCAAAAGTTTGAGCCTGTATGCACCTCTCTCGTGGATTTTGGTGAGTCAAAGATCATACATGAAAGACCCATAAGTCTCTCTACATCATTCGGCGAGGCTCCCAAGTGAAGAACTCTTATGCTAAATTACCTGATCGTCGTTGCGCCATTCGTTTATAATGCTATCATTAGGCGGCCAGCTTTGAATGACTTTTGAGCTATTGTTTCAACCTACCACATGAAGGTTAAATTTCCAACTACTGCTGGGATAGGTGAGCTACTCTATGACATCAAAGAAACATGGCATTGTTATACTATTTCAGTCAAAGCAAATGAACAGAAAGCTTGACCCAAATTGAAACCCTTAAGGGATACCTTAGTAGCGAAACCCAAGAAGGAGCAATCAAGCAAGAAGAGGAAGTTAGATAAGACCAGGGTCGAACCCTTTAGGGAATTCAAGACGACTGAGCTAGAGCTAGGCAACTTAGACAAAATAACTAGGATTGGGATAAATTTGAGCAGCAGCATGGAGTGCCTCATGGTTGACTTCCTTAGGAAAAATGTTGATGTCTTTACTTGGAAGGCCTCGGACCTCTAGGGAATCGACCCAAGTGTCATTGTCCACCGCTTAAACATGGACCCCCTTTTCAAGCCAGTGAAATAAAAGACAAAGACCTTTAACACCGAGCGGTGTTAGATCATCAAGGAGGAGGTCATCAAGTTTTTAGATATATGCTATATTATAGAAATTCAATATCCATCTTGGCTTTGCAACATAGTCCTTATCCCTAAGAATGAGGGTAAATGGTAAATATGTAATAATTTTCCTTATTTGAATAAAGTTCTCCTTAAGGATCTTTACCCTTTTCCTCGTATAGATTGATTAGTAGATTCTACTGTGGGTTGTGATTTACTAAGTATGATAGATGCATTTCAAGGTCACTACTAAATTTGTATGGCACCTGAAGATAGGGGTAAGACTTCTTTTATTGTCCCCAATGGTGTGTATTACTTTCTAGTCATGCTATTTGGGCTTAAAAACCCAAGATCAACTTATCAGAGACTCTTTATGTTAAAAAATGAGATCAAGAAGATCACAGAGGTCCATGTTAATGATATGATCATCAGAATGGTAGAAAACTATTTAGCCAACCTCAACCATACATTCTTGATATTGCGAGCATTTGAAATGAAGTTCAATCCCAACAGGTGCATGTTTGGGGTCAGGGGAGGCAAATTCCTTGGTTGCATGGTTAGTCAAAAGGGGATCAAAGTGAATCTATAGAAAATATAAGTTATTCTGGATGTTACACCTTCTCAAGCTATTAGGGATAAACACCTAGTCGGTAGAATCATAGCACTTGGATGGTTCATTGCTCGACTAGCCGATAAGAGCTTACCCTTCTTTAGGATCATTAGGAATACGAGGAAATCAGGGTTCTAGTGGGACCATGAATGCAATATGGCCCTCATCTACTTCAAATAATACCTTTCTACACCACCAACATTAGCCAAGTCGGAGGTCGGGGAAATTCTCTATATTTACCTGGCAGTCTCATCTGTGGTGATTAGCTTAGTCTTGGTATCAACCACAAAAGATACCCATCGACCTGTGTACTATAATAGCAAAGCATTGTAAAGGAAAAAACATAACTACTTGGAAATCAAAAAAATTGATGTCGCTTAGTCACCGCAACAAGGAAATTGAGGCCTTACTTCCAATCTCACTACATTGTCATTTTAACCAACTAGCCATTTGTTGGAATAGTGCCCTGCAAGCCAATTAGATTAGTATGAAAAACTATTTCACTTATGATACAATCTTAATTGAATGATATTCTTTATAAATGGCCATCTTCATCATATGTTTATATAACTTCATTGGCATATGGTTGAAGCCCTTAAATCACACAAGACTATGTGATTTGGTCACATATTAGGTGGTGATCATGGAATAAGTTTTACACAATTGTGATCTTTAATATCCCAAGTCATAAAATCTTATGAGATAAGACATCTAAAATTCAGATAGACTTGCATTAACGATGCATAATCCAAGGGTTAGATATTACTCCATTCCATGAGCAAATCATATATGATATAAATGTATGTTAGTAGGTGCTTGTTAGAGAATAAGGCACTAGAGACCCACCTGGAGAATCTACTAGATAGTCATAGTGACAAGTTGGTAGTGACTAGTTCTCTAATTGATGTTAGTGCATATAATTACTCCTTTGACCTGAGAATCCATTGTAACCTTATGTTTAGGTCCTCAAGCTTTGACTCCATCTTGGGCACTTAGCTGGTGTTCCAATGCTGATTAGGCATGAGCTACTTAGACATTGAGGTTTCTGAGATCTAAGATGGGATCTGACTTCTCGTCTTTGTAAAGGGCAAGTGCATCTCTTATACATTTTATGATGATTGATTCCTAGGAGTCCTTGGCCAAGGCAGTATGAAAATTTGAAAAAGGGGTTTTCCAAAGATAAGGTCACAAACTGGAATTGAACATTAAGAATAAATGTATAGTATCGAGACTATTAGAGAGCTGACAAATATCTTGTCTTAGACCTCATTTATGGAGATAGGAGATGGAACGACCGTATTTGCATTGTATGAGTAGAGCTAGAGTAGTTCACCAAAAGCATCATTTGGCCAATTATTAAGCTCCATGGGCTTAGGGTTGGATATTGACCATGGGGATTGGATATTCTTCAATTAATAGAGATTGAATTAAGTCAATTAGTTTAAAGGAGTTTAAACTAATATGAATATATGATATTCTAAAGTCACAAAGGTTGTGAGCCTATGTCTAATGAGCGATAGAACCTAATTAGTTACACACAAAATTTAATCAACAACCCTAAATATTGAGGGAAATTTTCAAAGTGTAAGAAGTATTCCAAGGTAGTTGAAAAATTGAAGGGATTGATTGACACAATTTTTAGTCATTTTGGCATGATTAATTTAAGGATTTAAATTAAAATCAATTAAATTAAATGTTAATTTAATTTGATGCCTCATGACTATCAATTGGTCAAGCTAACTTAAGGTGTTAAGATAGCAAAATCTAACTTAAAGAGTTAAGCTAGTTGACTTAAATGCTAAGTCAAAGTTTAATTAAATTAAAGTGTTTCATTTAATTAAAATGAAGAATTGATTTTAATGGAGAATTCAAATGAAATGCTCATTTGGTGTTGAATTAGAATTTAATTAGGTAGACATTTCATGAGATGAAATGTAGATTCCAAATTAAATTCAAATTCAACACAAATTAATATACGTCTTGCAAGTTGGCATGCTTAGGTGGCACCCCTACCTTGAGGAGGGTGTGATGCCGCCTTGGCATCACGCCATCTCCACTATATATAGATAAGGAGAAGAGGGTGACCAACACTAATAGATCATTCACACATTTTGTGCATCTAAAAGTTAGATAAAAAATTCCCTCCGAAAAGTGATTCTTTCATGTGTTGAGGCTTTACTCTCTTCTTCACCTCAACCATTTTTAGCCTCCTTCTAGGTCGTGGCAGCCAAAGGTTGAGTCAAAGAAGCTGTTAACACAAGTAACACGACATGCATCTATTGGACCACATGTGTATTAGCACCTCCTTGATGATTGATTGTACCTTGATGCCGCTTATAATTCCTTTAGGGGTGAACCAAAGCTTGAGCTCTTGTCTGGTTCATGATTTCTTATTGATCTGAAAAGGCACAAAATAAATCAGCATTAGCTTCGACCATATAGTTAAATAGATGCAATTTGGTAACAAAAACTATAGCTCTTACTTAGAATATCACCAACCAGCAACCCTAAGTCAGTAGGCGATAAGCCCGCAAGGACCAAATTTCTCTGCTCGATATAATCTGAGGCTTTATTTGCTCGACTGCATTAAATCTCAAATGAAGGTATTTGGCCAGGTCGGGGTCTCATTCTTAGGCATCTCAACGTGCCCCTTAAACGACCCCCTAGGAATATTAAAGCCCCTAGGTCCCTGAACATAGAGATAGCATTTTTCCATTCCTAGCTATGGGATGACGAGAGGATCACCAAAAGTTTTCGTCGAAGGCGCACAGTGAGGTAGTAAAAACTCAACTTTTTGGTGCCGCCAGATTTTTAGAACATAGGGAGATGGAAAAGATTGGAAAAGTTAGCAAAGGTGGCTGACTGGTTGTGTTTATGTATTAGGACGACAAAACTACATATGGTTGAAAAGCAATTAGGAAGCGGCTAGTTTATGCATACTCACGGAACCCTCAATAGGTTGACTATGGGTTGTGCGAGGGAGAACCTAAGCCCATATTTAAAGGCTTCCTCAAACACAGTTATGCATCCAATCGGGGGTTGAAGTGTTTTATTAGAAGGTTCGAGCATGATCAACTTATACTCCAGAGAAACATGGTAAAGTCATCTTATGAGTACAAGGTTAGTGGGTTTTTGGACACTATCTTGCTATAATGGTTGGTGGTGAATAGCCAACCTTGGGAAACAGGTGGTTGCCTTAACCTTGCCTTACCTCCAGCAACAGTATGCTCATTACTTGAGCTACTTGATGTTGAGCTATTACTCAATGAACTATTTGACTTGCTAATCGAGATACCCTCTATCTCAGTTGACATCTGATCTGACCTCATTGCCTCACTATCACTATCTCGGCTAGTGCTCCAATTGAACACACTTAATATTAGATGAATACGGTATGATCGAGATAGAAGCAGAAGAACTTATGCTTTTTTTTGGGGTTCTAGAGTAGAAAACATTTGCATAATAGCTGAGGAAAATGCCTCAATTGACCTCTTGGATTGCTGTAAAAGTGAAAATGGATTTTTTCACTGTGACTATTTATAGCCGTCAAAGTGTGGTAATCGAAATAGCCATAATTATTATACAACCACCATTTAGTGCTTCAACTGACATAACATAACTGCCGCATTGAAAGCACCAATCCCTGGTCAAACATTAGAAGTCTTTGTTGAATGTTATGAAATCTCATCAAGTAATTTTCTCGATACCTTGTAACATGGCTATTTCCTACTCCTTCACGTCGAAGATCTTGTTTAGGATTAGGAAGTGTGGGAGACTTATGATAGGAGATAACCAACAGGCCCATGCCTAAGACGGCCCAAGTGGCTAGCTACAAGCTTAATCCATCATGGACCAAGCTAACAATTGACCCGTGCTCGACCTTTAGACTCTCAAGCTATAAGGGCAAATGTTAACAACCACTAAGACTCAACCAGTTTGTAGTTGATCGCTATCGATGTGCTAAGGTTAAGGCTCGACTTGTGAGGACAATGCCTTTGCAAGATACCTACCAAACTTGGTGTTTCTTGTTGGCTTAGCCCCTTGACCTCCATAGTCAAGGAAAGGTGACAGCCTCCCTGCCGCATTCAATAATCCGTCAGATATGCTGCCTTCGCATTAATGGCACATCCCCTTGCCCATGCCACCTTTTGCAGCCGCAGTAGGCCAGCACGCTCCTAATGTACCTCCTTGTCTTGGAAAGCAAAAGCGATGCCGCTTGGAATAGTACATAAATGGAAAAAGACGTAAAGGTCCCTATACGACGATAAATGACCTATTCTAAGTGATAGGGACATCACAGACTTATCAACTCTCTTTGGAAGGTTATAAATAGTTCACAGCCAGCCTCTTAGAAGGTATGCACATTCTTTTTCAAAGCCCTTACTCTGCTGCTTTATCTTCTAGTCGATTTATTGACTTGAGTATCGAAGTGCCTTACTTGAGGATTTCTCAACTAGCCTGACATTTGCTAATTGTTTGCAGGACTCGACCCCTATATCATCACAAATACCCTATTCAACTTGCTACGTGGTCAATCACTTTGCATTAATGCCCATTACATCTTCTAAACTCTTCTAAACAGTTTTTACCCACATCAAAATTCATTCTTCAAATTTGACGCATCCAATTTTAGAGTCATTTAACGGATTTGGCAAATCTAGTCTTAGGTGTTATTGGGAGAGTTTAATGAATCTGACCTTAGGGTATAATTAAGTTAGGCGCATTTGAATTTAAGGTGCCATTTTTTTTTCCAAAATCGGCATTTGTAGTTTTGAGGTGCAATTAGAATATATCTAAAAATATATAAATATAACTGTACGACAATATATTTTAATTTATTCTTTTCAATTTATAATTTTCCTCTTCGTTTTACTGTAAGCTAAAGCAATTATACATATTCTAATAGTTCATGCTAAGGTCAGAAAAACGTAACCTAATTGTTTGTTCAGCACATCTTTGCATTTACATAATTGCATTCATAATCTACAACGAATTAAGTAAATAAAATAATTTTGCCATGCATGATAGAAAATGGTGCAATCAACATTATTACACATAACATTTCATACTTTTTAAAAATGACAAATTAGAAACTTACCCGTACAGTTTTTGATTTGTTTCGAGTTGATCTTGCATGTTGTCTCCTCAAAATATTCCTAAAGATGACATCAATTATGCAAATATGAATTTCTCGCATTGATATATTTGTTATGAATCTTTTTTCTTAGATCACTGTAGAAAAAATATAATATTAGTGGCAAATAATTATTGATAATATGCGAATTGTCACTAATAATTAGTAGTATAAACAATAATAATTTTTATTTTATCACTAATAATATTTTTTAATTGACAATAATTTTTATTTTGTTATAATATAATTCAATAATAACAACAAATTATTTTAAATTGACACCATTAACAAATAGTGACAACTTCTATACTATTATTTTCACTATTTAGTTTGTTAAAATCATTAAGGTGATAAAAGAAAATCTATAGTCACTAAATATATAATATTAGAGATAATTTATATTGTCATTAATTTATCTTTTTCTTATAGTGAATATAAATTCTAAAATACACATTATAGGCATTGAGAATTTTTCCAACAAAATCCTCTACCACTAAAGTTACAATATAAGTTTTGGTTGCCCGATAAAGTTTGAATTTTATTGAAATAATAATATCATACCTTCAATTGTGACCTTATATATATATATATTTATTTATTTATTTATTTATAGTTTTTGGAAAATTATTTTTTGAATGGAACTAGTTATTGGAAAGGGCTATAATTCAGCGAGTGTGTTGTTTGAAGAATTATTGACTTGATAGATATGTCTGCTGGCAGTGTGCATACAGATATTTACATATATATATATATATATCTATATATTTTCTAAACTGATGTTTGTTCTTTTGTATAAACACATTATTTGCATTACTAATTTCCTCAACTTGGATCAATCAGCCCAAATTGGCCCGCCAACATAGTTTCCTACTAGTTAGTCAGCTCAATTTATTTTGAGAAAGACTCTATGAAAGCTTATTAAATTTCTATATTCCACCTAATATTAATCCATTTTTGCATCAAGACTCTTTCAAAACCATCCACCACCACCTTCAATGGCATTCATTGTGTGTGGGGGAGAGTAGAATCTAAAGCATGGATTATGATATTAAATCTTGTTTGACTTGAACTCAACGACAAAAATGGAGGAAATCAGGGGTTTATTTGCTTATTTTAGAGAATATATTTTGAAAGAATATAGTTTGACAGCGGATCTAAGAAATGTATTGTTTATTTGTTTTTATTTTAAAATTTATTGGAGAATATTTTGAAATGAAATTATATGTTTGCTATTATTTTGTGAGAAAATAATATTTTATTATAAATGCCACAACAATCAGTTATTGTTGGATTAACTAGGTATATTTGAATCTTTTTATGTCTATATATAATGATTAACTAATTATGTGTATATAGTCATGATATATTATTAAAAAAAAATATTTTAATAGTACTCTAAATAATGTGCATTCTTAGTGGTGAGTATTCATTATAAAAAAATATCATACTAATGACAAAATAATAAATTACAATGTAAGAATTGTTACTAATAATATGCATTAAGTGACAATGAATTATATTTTATGACTATTGATATTTTTTTGGCGAGAAAAATAATTTTTATTTTATCACAATATGGCTTATTAATGATAAAAATTAGTGTTTTAAGTCATCATCATTAACAATTAGTGATGCCCCTATGCCAACAAGCCAGCGATAATAAAAATCGCTATTATAATTTTTGATAAGACTTTGATTGTCACTAAATTGTTACTATAAAGTGTTACTAATTATCAATGATAATAATTTAAACACATTTTTGTCACTATTTGGTTTGTAAAAATCATTAAAGTGATAAAATAAAATTTTTTATCACCTAATATCTATAATTAATGATAATTTTTGTATTATCGCTCATTATTTTCTTACTAACTTCTCTCTCTCTCTCTCTCTCTCTCTCTCTCTCTCTCTCATGATATTAGGCAATGTTTGGTTCATTTTTGCAAAATGTTTTCATTCTTCCAAAATATTTTTAAAACATAAATAAGTATTTCTACAAAATTCAACTTTTTTCTCCCAAAATAATATTAAAAAATTTCATCATTTCAAATTATTATATCAATTAAATACATACATTTTCAATCATAATTTTAAACAAAAAATATATTTTTTAATTATTATATTCACTATAAGAATAACATATAATAATATAAAAATTTGAAGTGATAGCACTAATCAAACAAAACGTACAGAAAAAGACATTTATAATAAAATTTATCTTTTCTCCCAAAATAAAATCAAACACAATTTCATTCTCTACAAATTTATTGTTTTAAAATATTTTCTCAAAACATCTTAAAACAAATCCAAACGTTGCCTTAATAATTGGAGTTTATTTTGAAACAATACAATCAAAATAAACTCTAATTGTGTCAATCCTCGTTTTGATCGGGTAAACCACACATGGTACGGGTTGACCAAACGATCTATACTTTATTTAAAAAGCGGTTCTTGAATACACTTGGTCCTCTTAAAGCCCAACATTGCGGCCCATAAACATGCTCAGATCAGAAATGGACATCACAGTTTTTCAACTATAGCTTTCTCTCTCTACTCTCTAGTCTAGATTTCATTTGCTCTGGCCACATACGCTATATTCTCTCTCTACATATACGTACATATATACACACAAGAATACAGGAAAGCATGGCAATGGAAGGAAATAAATCTGCAGACAGTGCGGCGTCCCCGGACGTCCAGCAGGAGGTTCAGGAGGATCAGTCGTCGCCTCGCAAATCATCGCCTCCTCCTGGTTTGTCTTCTCTTTATGCATTTGTAATTATGTTTTCAGTTAGGTGCAAATTTATTGTTGTTAATTCGACCTTTTGAAATTTTTCTGAAGATCTGTGTTGCTGGATCCGCTTTATTGGTTAAAATTTGTATTGTATGTGAAATTTATGTTCTCATTGGCTTCTATATTGCTTAATTCGTCAAATTACAATGCGAACTGGTATAGTGCTGTTATTGTGTTTCTGATGTTGTAATTAGTTGTCGTTGGAACCCTTCAAAATTGACATTGATAGCTGTGGAACTTTTTGGATAGTTAGAGACATATGTTAATGCTTGGTTTTCTTTATTTGTGATTATTATTAATGTTGTTGATGTGTGGCAGTGATGCTGAAATTATGTTATAACAAAACTATATCAGGAGGTCTGACTTTCTTTATTTTGGAGATATAACTTTAAGGAAGTGTAATCTTAATAATCAAATTAAACTAGGGTAATCCTTGATTACAAATTATGTGTTTTGAATTATATGTTTTGGGATAATGAGTTTTAGGAGTGGGGTTGGGGAATGTGATGTATGTTTGATTATGATTTGAGAATAGTAAGAAAATTGTTTTGGGAAAATTTGATATATTTGTTTATGTTTTGGAATGAGACAATTTTACTGTAGTAGTCAAATTAATGCTTTTTTGTTGAGTTGTGAAGGTATAAATGGGTTTTAGTAGTATTTTTTTAATTATTATATAATAATAAAATATTGTGATATGTAAATATATGTATATGTAATTGGTAATGATTGTGATGTAAAGAATATGAGATTTTTGGTCATTTGGCAGTTAAATTGTAGGGATAATTTGGACATTTTAGGAACTCATCTTGGGAGAAGAGAAAGGCACATGTTTGGTTACATTCTCCTGAAACAAAATTGTTTTGGGAGAATGTAACCAAACATAGCCTAGGATATTGAAATAGTGGAAAAATGATGCTCTCTTTGATACAGAAGGCTCCTATTTGCTTTTTGGGACATCCACAAATAATATCTTGTTTCCTAAGATGGAAATCTTCTTTCCAAAAGTCTGCTTCGGACTTCAAACAATGATGGTGATGCCTTTAATTCTTCACAACAACATGTAAGGAAAAATTGTAAATTGCCAACTTTTACATTTTCAAATCTCAATTAAATTTTGTATCTATTGAAAATGGGGTGAAAAGAGTAACTTTTTAGTCATGAGAAATACTTCCACATTTTAATTGTACGAGTTTTGTACATTATTTTGATATATGAAACATTCACTATTTATTTTTCACAAATTAACTTTTGTACTTGGAGAGCATCTTATATCCTATCTGGTTTCATTTATTTCTCTTAGTTCTGACATAAAATCCTTGCTTTTGTAAAAATTATACTGTTTATTTCTGCTGCTTGAATTATTTTTTATTTTTAGGGTTTTGATTTTATTAAAGTTAGGTGAAATGAAAATAATTGCCCTTTTTATCATAAGTAGGGGTGCTTGAGCTTAACCAGCTGGTCAAACTAGTCATGAGTTTATTCACCAGAAAAAAAGAAAAAGAAAAAGATATTAAACTAAATGAAATTATTTTTGATTATTTAAGTAATAGTATTATTCAATTTCATCATCCTCATCATCATTGCTATATGTTATCAAGTAATTATTAATTTATTTATTTTATCATAATACATAATTGTTACTAGCAAAATAATATTATTCTTAGTTTAGTTCAATAAATATTATCTTCTACTCAATCTTATTATAATAAAAATTATTGAATTGATAACTTTTCTTGTTAAAGAAAACAATATCATTATTAATTCTATATTACTTTTAATAATGAATCAAATATTAAAATATAAAGTTAAAAAGAAAAAACTCATAGGATTTCAAGTGCTTGTAATTGAGCTCATGTGGCTCCTACATTACTTGAGTAATGTCAATTTCGTTATTTTGCCTGATGTGATTTGACCACTGAGAGAGATGAGGAAATATGTCTTAGTTGTTATTCTATGTAGTGTAGGTGGAAATATAATGGCCTTGTTTGTCTACGAACTCCCAAAACTTAAATAAACAAATCATCACATTCCTCAATCTCATTTTCCAGAACACAAAATTTAATTCCTAAAATATCCTTAAAAATTCACCCTAAAATCCATTCCCCATACTCTACCCTAAATTCATCATTACAAATATATATACATAGACTAATTACACAATCTATATATGCACATTATAAATAATATTAGAATATCTATTTTATCCCAACAACCGAACAAAAAAGTGACTGATGTGATATCTATAATAAAATTTGACCTTATGCAAAACACTACTAAACAAATAATTGTTTTTCCAAAACATTCTCCACCTATCACCCAAAATACAAACAAATAACTATCATATTCTCCAATCCTACTTCTCAAAACCATTCTCCCAAAAGAATTCCCAAAACACCCCAAAACCTAAACAGAAAAGGCCAATATTCATCATAAGAACACTAACGGAAATCAAACTGATCCACAGATAACTAAAATCTTAGACATTAGTAATAGATTATGGTTTTGTGAGAATAATATGTTTTGCTAATTTAGAGTGTTGGTATATGATAGTACAATTGACAGATGAGAGGGAGAGTGCGAAGGGTCTAAATTCTAAAATGCTGACTGTTCAATGGTTCTGCGGACACTACAATTCAAGATATTTGGAACAGTATTTGGTGGAGTTACATGGGGTTTGCTCAGGAATTTCTATTATACCAATTCACCCTTGCAGTATAAAGATGCTGACCTTTTTATCGAAGGGAAACTGTACTGTTAAAGCTTATGTTCAATTCATGTTTAGTAGATCTTGCTGATCTTTGAAATAGTGCAGATGATATCAATTTGCACCAGATATGGATCCTTAAACTTGTTTTTGTGGCAATTGAACTTGTCATCTTCTAAGATTAATTTTCTGAAGGAACGTACATTTTTTGTGCTTATACTTTCATTTTGTACTGAATTTTTGTCGTAGGGAAACTGTCAACTAAATATAGGAAGTCTAAGAATTTCTCATCTTAGCCTGGGATAATTTAGCTGATTGCTAGGGATTTTCTAGTGAACTTCCTTAAATTCAATGGACTTTTTCCTGAAGCCCGGAGGAATGAAAAATCTGCCAAGTTTATGGAACTGCATATAACGTTCAGAGACACAAAAAGCCTATTTGCTCAATTCCTTTCCAAGCTCTTATAAATGCATGAAACCGTCTGTGTTATCGTAGTTCTTAGCATGGGAAGTCAGATTCTTGGAGATAGACTATGATAATATACTTCACTACTCTCATGTTGGAAGTTTAATCTGCTGTGTCAAGGTCTATGTTGGAGTCATTTTGGGTGGGATATTATGTTTCCTGAATTTCATGCATTACATATCTTCCCCTCTATGTTCTCATAGACCTCCTCCCTACCAGTCTTACAATTATGTGCCTTGGTCATTTGTCAATTACCATGCCTCAAAAATTTCACATCTCTCTGTGCTGAAAAGATCTAGCCTCGTGCATAGGGTCAATCCTCCATTTTATAATTTTATGTACTTTTCTATTAAAAAACCTCTTGATGACATTTCTGGTCTGTAAAACTGAAGGATCATGGATATATATGCTTAATCTGTCTATAATTTTCAAATTTGTCAAATATAGCAATTTGTTGGGGAATAATGAAGCATAAAATTCTAATTTTTACTTTTTGCATCAGGTATATGAGTTATGAATCAAATGCGGTTGAATTGGCGATGCATTATAACTTGCTTGCCCCTCTGGTCCTTTTTTTTTTTTTTTCGTTTTTAGGAAATCTGGATTGCATGTGAGCTGTAACTGCATCTTAATATGCGAGAAACGTTCTGAACTGCATGATCTATAGCACAATGCATTGGCTTTATCAACTAGTTAAAAGTTAATTTGATGAATGATACTACTCTAAGGGAAGCTCCTTAGTCCTGTGATTTTATTTTCATGGTAGACTGGGAGCAACTATCCTGCTACTTATTTTCTGTATTTTTATTATTCTCTGCTTTACTGCTCCTAATAACATTTTGTAATTTTTGTATTTTTTTCTTAAATTTCTCTTTGTTGTTTTATTGGACAGACAATGAAGAGAAGGCCACTCATATTAGGTTCCTTTTATCAAATACTGAAGCTGGTTCTGTAATAGGAAAAGGTGGTTCAACAATCAATGAAATCCAGTCACAATCTGGAGCCCGCGTCCAGTTGTCACGTAATTATGAGTATTTCCCTGGCACATCTGATAGGATTATCATGGTCTCTGGAGCAGTTGGTAACATATTGAAGGCAGTTGATCTCATTCTTTCTAAATTGCTGGATGAGGTAAGGAGAACATTTATACATCTTTTGAGACGAGTATTTGGATTTATAACTAAAGAGATCTGTTTTCTGCTTGGGTTAGTTTTATGCTGCAGATGGTGGTGAAATTGCTTCTGAATCGAAAATTAGACTGGTTGTGCCCAATAGTTCTTGTGGTGGAATAATTGGGAAGGGTGGAGCCATCATAAGGTTAGCCTGCTTAGTTTTATCTCTGTGTTAAGATGTCTCATTTTGGTTGATGTTAAATAAGTACCTAACCAATGAAGATACCAATACATGTAAATTATTTTATTAACTTTTTTGAATGAACGACCTAAAATTATCAATAGGCATATATTACCTTCTTGTCAACTCAACAGAAGTTTGTTCGTTACTATTCCACACATTTACTTTATAAGACATTCTGCTGCTAGGTTATTAGGTTGCCAAAAAAGTGGCTTTCTCAACTTTATTGCCAGGTAAATGTTTGACTATTCACTTGAATTATTTTAAAGTTCCTCATTTGTAATGCTGTAGTAACTATTATTGCTCTATCTGCTATAGTGACTTCAAAGAAGTAAAACTTTAGATAGGAGCTTTACTTCTTTTTTTAATCTTCTTGGTCAATAGAGTTCTTAATGTTTCACATACTTGAAAGTTCAATTGTTCAATTGTCTATTTCATTTCTGGCCGAGAAAGCATAGAACACCCCTTTGGGTCACTGAAATGAGAAAGCAAAGTTGGTGCAAGGAAAAGGGAAAACAAGATCATAGAAAATTGAAACCTCATTCCTTTTTGTAGTTTAAGAAACTTAATGTTCGAATATTTTTGCTCTTTTATTACATATATTTATGGTATGTAGACCATATATATATTCATACCAATTTGTAATCCTAATCTAATCTCCATATATATGAGGTTTGGGATTTTTGACAATTGAATACATGATTTCAAAGAGATCTTCTCTTCTATATAGTATCAACACAGCTTCATTTAAAATTTTCCCTTTAAGCTAAAGAGACAAAAAGAAGAGAGGAAAAATTAAAAAGACACAAAAAAGAAAGAAACTGACTTTCTTTTTTCTTGTCAAACTGTATTGCTGCCACCATGGCTCACGTGCTTACTCAGTTACAGAAAAAAGAAAGAAACTGACTTTCTTTTTTCTTGTCAAACTGTATTGCTGCCACCATGGCTCACATGCTTACTCAGTTACCATCACCCAAACTAACTTGAGATTTTCTATGATCTTGTTTTCCTCGCCTCATCCATCTATGCTCTCTCTCATCGCTCCATCCTATTTTCTTCCAACTGCAAAAAACATTTCGGTCACTCACTCTTTTTTCCTCCGGGTAGTCATCACAATGGCTCATCTCCGCTCCCTCTGCTTGTGCCAACTCCTCTCTTCCATATCTAATGGCCTCCTTTGCTAGCTTTGATCGCTTTCTTTCTCCTTTTTGGCTTTCTGTGACTAATCTTTGAAGTCTTCAGGTTGGTTGATATTTTAGTCCTTCAGTCATATTCTATTTGTCTCGTACATACTTTGGCTCACCTTTGTTTTGAATCCCTTTGAGTGTCCACTACCTTGTATTTTTATAGATTCTCTTTCGGACCATAAAGGTACTTTGGGTATGACCATGAAATTGAATGGCTAAAGACGCATTCTAGCCACAGCTTGTTCACTAGTAAGTTGCTCTCAGGGTTTTGAAATTACGTTAAGGCTTCTCCCAGTAAGATTTGCTTTTTGAAAAGCATGAATACTTGAAGATAAATCTATGCTGGCCCTAGAAATGGTGGAAAATCTACTTCGAGTATTGGACCTATGTTGGGGCAAATCTTGTGGCTTGGTGTAGCAAGACATTGAGTATGGTGGCTAGATCCAGTGCAAAAGCTAAATACAGGACTATGATACATCTAGTGATATGTTGTGGCTCAAGAATTAGAATTTTGTAATAAGCTAAGCATGATTGTTATATGTTTCAGTTTGAGGGATAGATTTAGAATATTTTCCTTCTTTTGTTTTATTATTTTAGGTTTGTAGATCATGTATGTTTTTATCAATTATATGTGATCTTTATCCAATCTCTCTATATATGAAATTTGAGTTCTTTGGTAATTGAATATGCAATTATAGAGAGTGTATTTGTTCTCTCTGCACATAGCATGGGAAAATGATTTTTAAAGAACCATTGGACAAACACAATTCAAGATGCATATAAAACGTAGATCCACTAGAGATCAGTCTCCTTATACCCTGAAAATTACCAAATTTCATTAAATTTCCGAGAAACCTGTCTTGTATAATAGATCAATAGAGGCTCAAAATTAGTTGAAAAAAATCTGGAACAGGGAAAAGATACATGCGTGCGTGT
>JACGDI010005572.1:70837-91025 GCA_014898725.1 Jacaranda copaia
ATTTCAAATAACCGAAGTACAAATTTGTATAAAGTGAAGTACAATTTAGAAATAGTTTAAGTATAAAACCTTAGCAACTGCAGTACAATTTTGGATAATATAAACTTTAATGAATAGAGTACAAGTTTAGGTAAAATGAAGTTTAATTTCAGGAAAAAGAAGTACAATTTTAGATAAAGTGAAGTATAATAGATTTAGCTAATTGAAGTACAGGTTTAAATAAAATGAAATACAATTTCAGAACACTTGAAGTATAGTATTTCAATGAATATATTACAAGTTTTTTAAAATGATGCAAGTATAATTTTAGAAAACTGAAGTATAATTTTTGATGAAGTGAAGTACAATTTTAGAATACTTAAAATATAAAACTCCTGCAAAGGTAGTATAATTTTGAATAATCAATAAATAGAACACCTAAAGTATAAAACTTTTATAAATAGAGTACAAATTTTGTAAAGTGAAGTATAATTTAGGAAAATTGAATTACAATTTTATATAAAAGATGTACAGTTTGGGAACACTTCAAGTATAAACTACTAGCAATAACAGTATAATTTTGGATAATCAATTAGTAGAATACTTGAAGTATAAAATTTAAATAATAAAGCACAATTTTAAGTGAAATAAAGTAAAATTCAAGATAACTAGAGTGCAAATTTGTATAAAATGAAGTATAATTTTGAATAATTGAAGTATAAAATCCTAGCAACTGCAGTACAGTTTTCGATAATCAATAAATAGAATATTTGAAGTATAAAACTTCAATGAATAGAATAAATGTTTAGGTAAAATGATTTACAAAATAAAGTATAATTTTAGAAAAAAAAAGATGTACAATTTTAGATAAAGTGTAGTATAATATCTGAACACTAGAAGTATAAAATCCCAGCAAAGGCAGTATAATTTTTGATAATCCATTAATAGAACACTTGAAGTATAAAATTTAAATAATAGGCTCAACTAATTGAAGCACATGTTTAGATAAAATGAAATACAATTTTAGAACACTTGAAGTATGGTACTTAAATGAATAGATTACAGATTTTGTAAAATGAAGCAAGTATAATTTCAAAAAACAGAAGTATAATTTCAAAATACATGAAGTATAAAATCCCAGCAAAAGCAATATAATTTTGGATAATTAATAAATAAAACACTTGAAGTGTAGAATATCAATGAATAGAGTACATGTTTAGATAAAATAAAGCATAATTTTAGAAAAAAAGAAGTACAATTTTAATAAAGTGAAGTATAATTTTAGAACTCTTGAAGTATAAAATCCCAGCACAGGCAGTACAATTTTTAGATAATCCATTAGTAAAAGTTAAATAATAGATTTAGCTAATTAAAGTATAGTTTTAGATAAAATAAAGTACAATTTCGGAACACTTGAAATGTAGTACTTCAATGAATATATATGTTTTGTAAAATAACACAAGTGTAATTTCAAAAAACTGAAGTATAATTTTAGATAAAGTGAAGTATAATTTCAGAATATATGAAGTATAAACCCCAGCAAAAGTAATACAATTTTGGAAAATTAATAAATAGAACATCTAAAATATAAAAATTCTATAAATAAAGTACATATTTTGTAAAATGAAGTATAACTTCAAAAAATTGAAATACAATTTTAGATAAAAGAAGTATAGTTTGAGAACACTTCCAAGTATAAACTGCTAACAATAGCAGTATAATTTTGGATAATCAATTAGTAGAATACTTGAAATATAAAACTTAAACAATAGAGTATAATTTTATGTGAAATGAAGTATAATTTCAGATAACTAGAATAAAAATTTGTATAAATTGAAGTACAATTTCGGAATAGTTTAAGTATAAAATTCTAGCAACTACAGTATAATTTTGGATAGTCAATAAATAGAACACTTGAAGTATAGAACTTCAATGAATAGAATATAAGATGAAGTATAATTTCCCAACCTTTGAAGCATAAAACCACACCAACTGCAGTACAATATTTGATAACCATTAGTAGAACACTTGAAGTATAAAGCTCAAATAATAATGAACAATTCTTGTCAAATGAAGTACAATTTTATTTGCAATGAAATATAATGTATAATGTTCCAAGTAGAGAAAGATTTTTAAATAAATAGAGTACAATTTCAGAACACTTGATGTACAAAATTTTACAAACTACAGTATAGTTTAGATTATGTGGAAGTATTATTTTCAAACATTACTGCTTTTCTTGGCACTGCTGCTTGATTCATCCTTTCGATTGACCAGAATGTTAACAATGTTCATCTTCAATGCCAAATGTAGTAAAACCATATTCAGGACATCATTGTCATCTGTCAAAGTCATGTGCAATCTTTGATGTGGAGCTATGTATCGCAAACTGAAGAGCTCGGTGTTGATTTCACTCAATTTTCTTGTGAGATTAATGTACATATCTATTAAAGTCATACTATCCTTAATTGACATTATATGGAGTTGGTCTTTGTAGCGACAATTCCCTAACACTTGATTGAATACTCCAATGTTACTATTGGTTGACATTTGTCGGAAAAATATAAGAAACTCAGAAGCAACTGAGAAGAAGAAAAAACCCAAAAATGATGAAGAAGAAGCCGAAAAATGATGAAGAAGTAAAGAGAAGAAGACAATGTAGATGTTGGGTTGGTAGTTGTTGGCTCCTACGATTATTCTCGTTCCCACTGTGGAGCTTGTTGCATTGTTTCTTTTCTTTCTATTTCTGGAAATGGTATTGCTATTGCTAGGGTTTACTGTTGCTTTTGTTTATGATAAAGAAGTGACAAAAATGAGTAAAAAATATTATATTTAAGGGCATTTTTATTAAATTAAGTGAGTAGGGAGTGAATTATAAAATTTTAACAAAATTAGAAAACTTAATCTAAACAAAATCAAATGAAAACTAATTACAAAATTAAAAAGTATTTTTGATACTTCCAAATGAGTGCCCTATAAAACAAAGGCTATATTGAGTTTTCAAAACATCAGTCAATCCACTATACATTTCCGTTTTCATTTTTTTTTTCAATTATTTTATTTCCTTTGTCCTTTTGAATAAATACATTGTAACCTGTAGTCTTCTGCATAATAAAGTTTGAAAGTCAGAAACACGGAATTCCATGACATTTCAATATCATAAAAAAGAAAAAATGAACTTCAGAAATGTGGAATGGGCGCAAAGTAGCGGGAGAGAAGATACTTGGAAGCAAGAGTGCATCTCCGAGTAAGAGATTTTGCTAATTTTTTGCACGAGAAGCAGACGACTTACTTCAATTAAAACTCTGCACCATAAATATTAAAACCCTTGTAATTCCATATGTTTATACATTTAAAATCTGAAACAGTTTTGACATAGCAGTATTTAGTGAAAAGCACTAAACCAAATAAGGGATCATAAAATCTTTCATCTTTTTCCCTAGTTTCTACTGGAACAATAAGAAAAAAGGAACAAATCTATGGAAGGACCTTATTGGAGCCTGCCAGAAACCACCATAATTGTAATCATATGAACTCCCTTAATATATTTGGAGTCATAAATTCTTTATAAAAACTAAAATTAAACAAAATAAAAGAAATATATATTTTTTAACTTTCTTTTACAAATTAAACAATTTTCTTTTTATTTCCATAATTTACTGAAATGGCTAAGAGGATGTTTGGTTAAATTTATTTAAAAGGTTTTATAAACTTCTACATCTTCTAAAATGTTTTTAAAACTTATAAAATATTAGATTTTTTTTAAGAATAAGTTCTTCAAACGTATAGTAAAATAAGATTTTGGGCTGTCAGCCCCTTTTATAAAACCGCAAAAAATAAAACCCTCTGCACAGAACTGGTGAAAAGGCCAAAAGCCATGACAGAAGCGATCAAACCCACCCACCATGGAGAAAATGAGTGCCTCCAACCAAGTAGTCGACGGCATTGGAGTGAAGCTTCCCGACAATCTGTTGCTCTAGAATAAAAACCCATCCTGGACACATGCAATTGTAATTTCAATATAGTCATTTCCGACTTCACATACAACCTCGGATAGCGAAGGATGATCCTGACAATTCCCTCAAGAGTTTATTATCCGGGCAGTTTTTCTAGAATGCAAACAGAGCTTACAAGAGTTCAATATTTTGTTACATGAAGTTGCTGCATTCGGTCAAGAGTTAATCGACCTACCCGGCACCCCTCTTAACGGTTGCCGACAAGAAGTCGCTGAGATAATTAATTCAGGGCAAATTAGTTTTGTTGTAATGAGGTTTAAATTTTGTATCATTTTCATATTTAGTCGCTCTAAAGATTATATTTTCGATGATTAAATAAGTATAATAAATAGTAATTAAGGGTGGTAAAAAATTATTAACTACACTTGTATTATATTTTTCTAACTGTAAGTACTGTGAGTGAAGCAATAATTCAGCTGCACTTTTTAATATTGTGATAATTAATATTCTAGAAGTTATCCTCAATTACTACAAATTTAATGTGTGGTAAAATATTTATCAAACATATCATTATCTTTCACTATAATTGGGGAAATATTGTATTTTAGAAGTTAATTCATATGTGTAATTTATTAGAATTTGAACCATAAACCTTACATTTATATATGTGAGATAGACACTACTAGGCCAACTAGCCACTCAACAATCATGAATCATATGTATATATATAAATAAATAAATATATACATATATATATATGTTATTCTGTTTTGTAGCTTATTATGTACAACAATTTATAACATAGCAATAAATAATTTTTATTTTCTCTCCCGTAAAAAAGTTGGTGCTTTACTTATATATAATTACTAAGTGTTGTTTCTCTTTTTGTTTTTAGTACTTCCTTCGACATATTGAGGAATTTTGTTCATGGATATTTTTAAAAAACTTCTTCAATGATAGTGGTTTTGCAAAGAAATGGACAAAATATTAACAAATCATTTTTAGGGGATCTTTTAGCTAGTTAGTTGAGCATTTGGTCAATTAATTAAGTAATTTTTTTAAATAAAAATTGGTGATAATTTTCTACTTTAATTTCAATTTTATGAATAAAAACCTTCATAAACAATGTATTTTGCACCACTTGTTTTAGTGAAAATTTTTTGCTTTAACATCTTAATCTTTAATTGCCAAATTTTCACTAATATTTATGGTTTTTGCTTCACTGAAAAAGGTGTGGTAAATTTATTAATATTTTTCCAGAATTTATGTAACAATATAGTAAATATAATATATTATTTGCCTCATATAGAGTTCTAATAAATAAATTTATTTTATGTAGTATTTAATATAAATTTTAATACACATTTGAGAAACTAATACTACAATCAAAGTATCATAGTAAATAGTCCTTTTTACCACATTATTTTAGTCAGCCACGTAAAAATATTATAAGTATACTTTTTTTGTAATGAAAAGGGATAGAACTTTCAGTACCATATGTCCGTAGTTAGTCAGATAACTGTTTCTCGACAATTATTGTTGTATCATAATGGTTATTGTTGTTCCATTGCCATTATATAGTCGTATTTGTTTTGAAATGTTAATAAATGATCCATAACTATAAATAACTATGAAAACTGTATGGAGAAATATGCCAACTCTTCTCTTTCTTTGGTGATTTTTTGAGTGTTATATATATATACACATTATTAACTGCAAAAAATTTGTATAAGTAGGATAGTTTTATTATTTTTGTGAGCATATAGAAGGTTTGTTTTTGTCAGTCCATATTATTATTTTGGTCGATCAATTGTGGATGTACGTAATTGATCATTATTTAATATTATTTTATCTATAGTAGCTTGTAATTTTTTTTTTCCTTATAACATGTATTTACAATCAATTCAAAGTAAACGACCAAACAAAATTGAGTTTAGAAGTAAATTAAAATTTCATTAAATTACTTTGTGAATGACATTATAATTACAATCTAGCCTTAGGACGGAAAATTCTATCACAAATAAATCCTCAATACATAGTCATGACCTTAAATAAATGAAGTCCAAGCATTCATAATAAAATAAATAAATCTTGCAACTTAGAAAAATTTGAAATAACTAATACCATATCTTTAACTAGAAGTCTATTAAAAGAATAATTCATTCCCAACACTGCAATAATGCTAATAATTACTGTAAAGCTCTCATCTCAATAACCTTCAAATCTATTCCTCACTGAAAGTGATTCCACAACCTCAACATAGGTAGGTTTTAAATCTGTCTGAAGGAAATTAAAAATACAAGGAATGTAAGTAAAGGACTCAGTGAATGCCCATGTATGCACAACATGTGTTCATAAAATACTTTGGTTAGAGCTCATAAAACATAGGATAAAGAAACAAAAAATGCAGACAATTTATATAATTTCAAGGGAAATGAGCGAATGATAATTGAGTGATAGAAAATTATAAATAAGAAATAAAATAGTTAACATGTTATGGTTTTGACATTTAAATATCGATGATCAATCCAATAGTTGTTGAAGCCAATCAACCTAATTAATAATTCCTATCATGATAATCTTTATTGCTTCAATAAGGCATGATCTTACCAAACAATGCCCAAACCTAGGTCCTTGGAAAAGTCTAAAGACTCGCCTCAGCCATAAACAACTTTTGTTTTGTGCTGGAAGATTGGGCCTTGCGGGATCAAGGTCCAATTGGCAAGCTCGCTACCACCTGGTGAAATCTCTTCCACACCCAAATCAAGTTGGATCTAACTAACAATAATGATAATAATAATAGTAATAATAAGGTTTGTTCATAAATATTTAACACAACATTTAATTGTCGGTTCAAAAATATGATTTTCACATATGCTGAGTTTTCAAATCAAACTTTCTTACAAAAATCGTAAAGAAGAATTTTTGTGCAGCATAATATCCCTTTTTCTATAAAAATATCAAGATATTTAGTTTGTGATTGTTCCCTTTTCTATAAATATATCAAGAGATTTAATTTGTGATTGTTAATAGAAAGGAAAATTTAATTGTTGGTGTGTAGTGGAATATCTTTTTCTTTAATATAGTGAAAAGTGAATGAGCAACATCTTTGGCCGCAGCTTGAGCGGTAGCTCTCTCTAAAATGGTCTTCAATGTCTTGGGTCATCTATAGAACACGATCTATAGAAGGTGGTGCCTACACCGCAAGCATCTCTTTCGGTGTTAGTTGCACCTCTATGGCGGGCTTCGTTACTCATCGTAACTCTACTCTAAGCTGGTGATCTCCATGTTTTCTAATCTCAGGACCACTCAATTCTTATACTCTCGAGCCCTGGATCTAGTTTGCAATATCAAGGTTTCTTCTTCGTTGTTTAGAGTTTTCATAGGTGGCACTAAGATGATGCTTCACGAAAATGGAATTAGGGTCCTTTTTTATATTAGCAAAATTTGATATTCTTTTCTATGCAACATAGTACTGAGAGTTCTCAGTTCTTGAAGGTTTTCTAAAGTTGGCGAATTCTTGCAAATAATTTTTTGTGCTTAGTTTCTCTTTGAGGCTTAGTATTTACGGTGTATTTCTTAATGGACTTAGGCTCATTAGGATTTTGTTGCCTTTCTTCACAAGGTTAATTAATTTGGGCTCTCTGGCCTTTTTATTTAACTATTTTCTTTGATCTATTGAGTCTTTTTTAATCTATTTACTCTACCGTTATTGACTTAATTAGTCATATCACATATTAAATCATATTAACATAATAAACTTATATAAAATAAATATATAAGTGGGTGTTTGTAAATGTACCTTAAAGATTCCTAAGATAAGCTCTACTTATGAACTTGTGCTTGCCTTGTTGCTTGTACTATTGCCTATTCGACATTGGTGGAGTCTCCACTGGCTAGCCCTCTCGAGATTACTGAGATGACACTAGAGGTAGGGTGATTTTCAGAGTTATGTTGTTGTTAATGGTCTTTAGGATTCGGATGGTCATTAGGTTGTTGGTGGTGGTCTTCATTTCCTCTTGTTGGTGGGCTCTTCTTACGACTAAATGGCTTCTGCACCACATACTCCTTGAGGTATTTATTTTAATAATTCTTTGATTTCATCTCTCAAGTGCCTATATTTATTCGTGGTATGCTTGTCATTGTAATGGAAGTAACACTACTTGTCTAATTTTGGCTTCGTTGGATTTTCTATTATTTTCTATGGAGGTCATTGAATGTGACTGTGTTGTAGCACTACGGATAGAATTCTTGTCGTAGGAGTAATAAGTGGTATGTACATGGTGAGCACACAATCAGGATTGCATCCGTGATCTCTTTCCTTCTTATTGTTATTGCTCCTTTCATTGCCCATCTTGCGCTTGTGAACCTTCTAAGCAGTTACGAGTTTCTCAATCCTAATGTATATCTCTATGTGTATCAGGAGCTCTTCTAGGGTAGCACGAGGTTTTGCTAGTAAACAGCTCTCAAAATTTTAGGTACTTCAAATTTTTCTGGATGATGATGGGTATAAGCTCCTGGCTAATATAGGGGATCTCATGCACTGTTTGGACAAAGTGGTTACGGTAAGCCCTCAAGGACGCTCCATCCCTCTACTTGATGGTGAACAAGTGTGCCACTATTTTAGATCATTAACAATTATGAAGAAGTTCTAGAGAAAGCTATATGCTAACACCTCATATCTAGTGATAGATCCAACTGCCATCTTATTGTACTATGTTAGAGCATGCTTTGTAAGGGCAATGTGGAAAAGCTTGCAGTATGCAGTTTCACTCAAGTTCTAGAGCTCCATCCTCACTAGAAAATTGTCCAAGTGTTCTTGAGTGGTAGGTGTGGCACTTAGGGGTATAAATGGATATTAAATAGATTGAATACACTATTTTTCATATATGTATCCGCTTAACTTCTCAAACATTTGGAAACGAACATGGATTTGATGGATATTTAAGAATAATATCCAAATTCGTATTCATCGAATATCTATCGAATTCGGATATTTTCGCATTAGATTGTAATTATTCAAATGCATCCATATTTGATTAAATCTATCTGTATTCGAATTATTTTTTTAATATTCATATTCAATAATAATTATTTAGATATCTAATTATGAATATCCAATACATAAATTTATAAATTTATAACAAATACATATTTTTAACTAATAAAAGGAACTATACAATTTAATTAAAAAGAAAGCAATTAGATAAGTAGCATAATTTATAATTAATAATTGACTTTATAATTAATTATTAGTACTAATTAATATTAATAATGACATTTAAGTATATTAATTACAAAGTCAACCAATAATAATTATTTTGACTAACTTTATTCTTCAATTTTTTTTCCATATTATAGTAATTTTTTAAATTTATTCTTTTTTCTTCCTAATTCTTCAATTATAATATATATATATATACATATATGGATTATGATATTTTTATTGAAAATTATAAATAATATATTATTTAATATATATTCGAAGGGGATATTAAACAAATTGGATACACATTTACCATATTAGTATCAACTTATAATCGAATATCTACTATCGAATACGGATAATATCTGCTTTAAATAGATATGGATAAATTTTGTATAAAAAGATATGAATGTGAACGATAAATAAATTTTTTAAATATTTATTTATAAGCCCTAGCGGCACTAAACAATACATTGAGGCTTAAGTATCAGCAAGCACACATTAGGTAGAATCTGCTCGAAGCAAGGATTATGTCTTTCTTTATTGGGGCAAATGATGAGAAGTGGTGTCACGTCTGGAGTTAGGTCTTTGCTTAGCTCTTCTAGGGAGAAAGAAGCCCCTCAGCTCCTATAGGAGGATTCTTACAGCTCCTAGAGATAGTGCTCCTCACCATATTGGTGGGTTTCTTGGCCGCAACTGGGGCAATGACATTCTCTAGTAGGATCTTAAATGCCTCTTAGGTTTTAGGCAAAGTGGGATCCTGGGGGATGGTACCTACGGTACGGGAGTCTCTTACAGTGCAGGTTGTGCATTTGAAGTTGGTTCTAGTCCCAGGTGCAATAGTACTTTAAGGCTGGTGACTGTCCACATTTTTTGATATTGGGCTTACCTAACTACTAAAGTCGGAAGCTCTTGATTTCATGTACATACTTAGCATTCTTATTTCACTATTCAAAGTTTTCACAAACACAAGCGAAGTGATGCTGCATGAAAATAGAGCGAAGTCCTTCCCAGTAGATAGCAATATATTAGTTTGTTTTCTTTGGAATGTATGCTAAGATATTTTTAGCTTTTTTGTAGGTTCTTAAAGTTTCACTGTTCCTTGCAAATTATTTCTTATACCCAAGTTCTTTCTAAGGTTCAGTATGTATAGTTTTTTCTTGATGAATTTTGCTGTCTTTTTTCATGACTTAATTCGTTGACTACAAAAAAACTATTAAAATTGATGGGATTTTTTGACATATTCTGATGAATTTTAATGGAATGACAAATTTACAGTGGATTTTTGATAGAATCTTTTGCATTGGAAAAGGTCTCATCGTAAATTAATTTTCAATGCTTTTTGATAGAAAACTTTGTCCCTTTTTTAAATGGATTTTCTGATAAGTGAGATAAGTTCAAATTCATCAACTAAACGAAAAATCCATCAAAAGTTTTTCATTGGATTTTAGTCCCATTTGTGATAAACATTGCAATTTTTTTTTGACAAAATTACGAGGATATACATTGGAAGCTTAATTTATATTAATTTTTTTTTAACTTTTGACAATAATTCCTTGAATTTTCATTGAATTTTTTAAATAATTTTCTAAATTTTTGTTTGATTATATGTGACTTGTTGATATGTCTTTGTACATAAATAAAACAACAAATTATGAATAAGTAGAAACAATAGTTTAAAAAAAAAATATAATTTTATAAATATAAGTCTTAAAAAAGTAATAATTCTTAGTTACAAAAGTAAAAAAGAAAAAGATCTTGTCTACTGGCCAGCAGCATTATCACCAAAGTCAAAATAATCATTAGCTTCACTATGGTAATCCTATGCGATGCCATGCTGATGCCAATCATGCTCGGTGCTCTATGCAGTGGAAGCTGATGCTCATAGGGTGGGGTGTGGCAGGGGTAGGCTAGAGGATTCGGATGGAGCATCCTAATGCATAACTAGTTAAGTGATTAAATTCTATATGGACACCCAACTGCTTAGAGAACATGGTTTGTACATCTTACATCTTAGCCTCTAAACAGCTTTCAAATGGGCTATAGTTGATACACTCGGTGGCTTCTCTTGAGGCACATTGTTGCTGGAGGGCAATTGCCAGTAGCTCAGCCCATAAACCCACTCCTTCTTGTTGGGGCCACCTATATTTTGAGTCCACAACTGAGTCTGAGACTACTGGGTCTTTGCATTGCTCCTAACACCTTCTAACTAAGCCCAGGTTTATATCACTTGCCAGAAGTTCCCCTAAAAGATAAAAATTAAATAATTGAATGCACTATAATGTAACTAAAATGATTATGTGTTATATGTTACAAACATACAGTAGCTATCCTCACCCTCTTGTCTCCCTTATCCTATCAGCTTGCCGTCGAGGGGTACATGAAAAAATTTCCTCCAACGTCAATAGTCTTTGCAATTCTTGAGCCTACATACAAAATAAGAATTAATATAAGTGTGTTATATATACATAACTCATTAGAATCTCCTTTGAAATCGGTCTTTTGCCAAAAAAAAAAAAAAAAACGCTAAGCAATTAAGTAAATAATAACAAATTAAAAATATTATAAAATTTTTAAAACTCAGATATAATTAGGGAGAGTTTAAACTCTTGCTAAATATTCAAAACCTCTATTATTTACTATTAATTTGTGGGGGTTGTTAAACCCTTATTGGAATAGTGCTCAGAGCAAATTAAATTGGCATATAAGCTATTTTGCTTGTGATACAATCTTGATTGAATACTATTCGAATTAAATAGCCATCTTCATCTTATACTGTTTTTACTTCACTAGCATTTGGTTGAAGCCTCTAAATCACATAAAACTATAGGGCTTGGTTACGCACTGGGTGGTGATCATGAAATCTGTCTTACACAAAACTGATATTAAAACATTCTAAGTCATAAAATCTTATGAGATAAAGCATGTAAGATTTGGATAGACTTTCACTAATGATGCATAAATTCAAGAAATTAGATATTGCTCCATTTCATGAGCAATCGATGTTAGACATGGGTGCATGTTAGTTAGTGCTTGTTAGAGAACAAGTTCACTAAAGACCTATCCAGAGAATCAACTAGATAGCCATAGTGGTGAGTTAGTATTGGCAAGTTTTCTTGCTTATACTAGTGCATATTATCAGTCCTTAGACCTCAAGATCCAAGGTAACCTTGTGTTGAAGTCCTCATACCTTGGCTCTTCCTTGGCAACGTAGCGGTTCATTAGGGTTGAGATTGAGTATGAGATACTTAGATATAGAGGTTTGTTAGACACAAGATGGGATACATCTCCTTGTCATTGTGAAAGGCGAGTGCATCTCCTATGTATTCTATAATGATCGATTCTAAGAAATTCTTGCACAAGATAGTAAGACAATTTAGAAAAGGATTTTTTCAAAGATGAGGTTATAAAGAGGAATCAAATATTGGGAATAGAAACATAGTTATTGAGGCTCTTAAAGAGCTGGCAAATATCTTACCCTATTCTTCTTTTGGGAGATAGGAAGATCGTATTTGTATAGTAAGTGTAGAGTAAGAATGGTTCACCAAGAGCTTATTCATTTCAACCAATTAGTTGGGCTTCATGGGCTTGGTGCTAGACATCGACCATGAAGATTGGATACTCTTCAACTAATAGAGATTAATTGAAAGAGTCATTGGTTTAAAGGAGTTTAAACTAATGTAAATACTTCTATTTTCAAAATATCACAAAGGTTGTGAGCCCATGTTCAATGAACGATGGAAGCTAATAGGTTACACACAAAAGTCTAAAAGAAGTTCTATTTGATGGGAAAAATTTTCTAAGGAGATAGAAGTTCACCATTGCCATTTTTATGGAGAAATCGGTTGACTAAATTTTTTGTCATGTTGGCCTAATTAATTTAATTATTAAATTAATCAAAATGATCTAAGGAGTTAAATTAGACCAATTAAATTAAAGAGTTAATTTAATTGGTGCCATATGACTATTAATTAGTCAAGTTAACTTAAAGAGTTAAGTTGACACATTCTAGTTTAAAGAGTCAAGTTAGATGACTTAAGGGGTTAAGTCAAGTTAATTAATTAAATTAAAGAGTTAATTTAATTAATATGAGGAATTTATTTTTGAGGAAAATTCAAATGAAGGAGTTCATTTGAGGTTAATTTGGAATTAATTTGAAAGACATTTTATGAGATGAAATGTAAAGTCTAATTAAATCCGAAAGCAAGTGAATTGCCAACTTGGCATACCACCTCATGGAGGGTGTGATGCCAACTTGCATCACACCTTCCACTCCATATATAGAGAGAGGTGGCCAACCATATTGACAATGTGATGCTAGATTCCCTTTTTCCCTCCAAAAAGTATGATTTACTCATGTGTTGAAGTTTCACACCATCCTCACCAAACTCTCTCTATATTTTTGGCCCTCCCTCCCTCTCTTTCTCCCTCTAGTTATCTAGCTAAGTGTAGGAAGATTTGAGATCTCCTTCAGTATGTGGATAATAATATTACAGGTTTCACATTTGGGGAGCTTTTGCTCTTGTAGATCCACTATTGTTCAGTAATTTTGGAGATAGATTTGGATGCCTCACCCTGCTTCAATTTGGTTGAAATTTTAACTGGAGTTTCTCAAGGGTGTTGATGAGATCTATGCAAATTTTTAGCTTATTTGGAGTTGATTTGGTCAGTCTAGTGTTGGCATGATTATGCTGTGCATGGATAAACACTTTGAAGTGTTCATTGGTGTTTGCCTTGATTCTACCTTTGGATTAAGCTTTCAAGGTTAGTTTCTACCCTTAAATCCTTATTTTATCATGATTAGATCCTTGGGATGAGGAGTAAAAAAGTTTTATTTAGCCTAATTTTTGCTTTATAATAGGATCCTTGGGCTACTCCTTACTTCAAGTGGTATCGAAGCCTAATTTATTCTTTAATTTAGATTTTTTTAGGATTGATTCATGTGATGAATTGATCAATATCACCAAATACTTGATTCAAGTCATGTATTTAAGTGTTTGGATGATTTTGAGTGTGGCTCCTTTGTTGATGAATTGAAATATGCTAATATGTGTTTTAAGTGTTGATTTTAACTCATAGATGTTAATGTTAAATGTTGATATAGCATGTTTTATTTGGCCTTAAGGTGTTTTGGTCATTTTTGGATCCACTTGTATTGGAGTTTAATTGGAGATTTTGAAGCATGATAATTCTTTCTTGAACTTGATTTTTAAAGCATGTTTGAGCACTTGAATTTCTACTTTTGAAAGGTGTTTTAAATCTATAAATTCATCTACTATGTGTGAATTAGTGTTATGGAGGTGTTATTAATTTTTGGTGGACAAAACTTGGCCAAAATTGGCCTTGACTTGGTCTATGCCCAAAAGGCTACAACCTAACAACCTTGTTTGGGTTGTGTGTATGCCTACCACATGGTTGCACAGGTTGGTTGGGTAGCAATGCC
The DNA here is from genome assembly GCA_014898725.1 of Jacaranda copaia. Lineage (NCBI taxonomy): Eukaryota > Viridiplantae > Streptophyta > Magnoliopsida > Lamiales > Bignoniaceae > Jacaranda > Jacaranda copaia. Next base: position 85,422 of record JACGDI010005572.1, read on the forward strand.
CCATGATGGCTTGGATGAGTTTTGAGACTTTCGTTTGGGTTGTTTTGTGCTCAAAATTAAATTAATTCACACTAATTAGATGCATAAGTGTTGCCCAAGTTCTCAAAATTATGTTTGACATTTTTTAATGCTTTTAAAATCTTTTTCAAGTTAGTCTTCAATTATGTGCAAAAATGAGATGCATAATTTTTCCGCTATTTTTGCTAGCTTATTAATTGTTTATGAGATAAGCATTTAATTTATTCATTTAATTATTTATTGTTCATTTAATTATTGAATGGAAGATGAATGAATAGGGATGAACATGAGCCTTTAATATTAATTTTATTTGTTTCAAGTTATTGAAAAATGTTGTATTAAATTGGGGCTTGCATGCCTCTTAATTTGTATCTTGCAAATTTTATGAGAGTAGAATCAATAGGAGTGGGGATTTCTTTTCTCATGTAATTGTTGCAAAGGGATAAGAAGACCATTAGAGGTATAAAGACCCATGAATGTATGGGATAAATTTATGTAATAGCTAGATTTAATCAACCCACTTAAAATCAACTAACTTGTACACATATGGCTCTAAAGTGCACTATTGGGTTAAGGCTCATGGTCATCCCACCCTAGGAGTATGCTAGGCGGATTTATTTATTTATGCTTTCTTTATTCTATTGATGTATGGGATGTATGGTAAGGATATAGAAAACCTAAATAAGAGAAGATAAAATTGATGAATCTTTGCAAGCAATAAAATCCCTCAACTTGGAAGAGTCTAAGTGCTTTCAAAATATAAATCAAAATAGATACAAATTAAAAAGAGTTTTAATTAATCCATACCTTCTACCAATAATATGTGACATGAGATGCTACTATATTTACATGATATCTCACGACTTGTGGGTCTTGTTTATGGTGCTCACATACTTAGTATACGATGCACCTTTGATTTGACGCTTCCTAAGCATTATTTTACAAGTCTTGGAATGCCATAGTGCAGTTTCAAATCAAAGATTAATTGGTTGGCCTAACTTAATATTTAATAGTGTAGATGTCGTACTAGTTGTGGGATCTACTTGAACAGTGAGGCAAAACATATCAAGGGTTGCATAGAGATGTAATTAACAACCTTAGGATTGTTTGTGGATGTCTTAGGAGTTGTGGGTTCATTACAAATTTTTTTGGGCATTGATTTTTACTAGGAAATGAGATTTTCTGAATTCCTTATGGGGTGAGGAATTTGATAAAATAGTGGGAGAACAACATGCTTGAAACTCCATGAACATGTTTTCAATATCAGTATTCAATCAAATGCTTAAATTCTCTTTTTTTGCCATTGTAGATTTTTGAAGGTTGAAAATCAAAATGGCTAAGAATCTATTCAACGTGATTTTGGAAACTAATAAGCTAATCGAGCCAAGCTTCTATGATAGGCTTAGAAACCTCAAGATTATTCTTGATTTTGAAAAGAGGACTTATGTGCTTACTTAAAGTTTGCTAAACACCATGGGCAATAATGTCGATGATGAGGCACATGAAACATTCACGAAGTGGGTAGATGATAATCTACAAGCACGATGCCTCAAGATGATTTCTATATCCAACCAGCTCCAAAAGTCTCATGAGCACATGAAATCGGCTAATGAGATTCACTTATACCTATAATAGTTGTATGGCGTGCGAACTATCCATGAAAGTTCTCATTTTCTAAGGAAATCTTCTGGACTAGAATGAATGAAAGCTCTAGTTTCCATGATCATGGCCTTAAGATGATCTATCTCATTGAGAAACTTGCTCAATTGGATATGGTTATGGACAATGAGTTCTATATAGATTTAATCCTCCAATCATTGCCTAGCTCCTTTGATCAATTCGTTATGAACTTCAACATGTAGAAGCAAGGGGTGACGATTAATGAATTAATCAATATGTTGGTGACCAAGGCAATAAGAAAGAAAGACAAACCATTAATGCTTGATTTATCCCATTAATGCTTGCTTTATCCCCCCAGTTTAAGGGTCTTAGGGATGCTAGAAAGGGAAGTAAAAGAAGAGAAGTTCTTCCTTTAAGGGAAAGCAAGCACTAAAGCCCTCGGGCAGAGTCAAGAACAAGAAAGAGGCCAAAGCCAATGCAACTTGTTTATACTATAGTGGGAAAAGGCCATTAGAAGAGAAATTGCAAGGAGTATCAACCCTTGGAAAGGGTATGTACTTTATAGAAGTGCATTTAACGATGAATCCTTCCTCATGGATATTTGACACCACATGTCATTTTAACCTTTGTAATTTTTTACAAGGAATGGAAAGAAGAAGGAGTCTCAATGATGGGGATATGATCTTACACCTAGGCAATGGAGTAAAAGTTGTGGCCAAAGTCGAGAGCGTTATCAAGTTAAACTTAGGGAACTCCTTTATTGTATTTGATCCTTGGTATTACGTATCAAATCTTGTTAAGAACATTACTTCTATTCCCATTTTGGATAATGAAGGATTTGATTTTTCTATATCTAAAAGGAATTTGAAAGCATTAAAGAATGATTCTTTAATTGCTCAAGGTACATTAAATAATGGATTATACATTTTGGATTCTCAACCATCATTAATGCACATTCAACAAGTAAAAAACAATTAGCTATCCAAGAAGATGTCATGTTGTGGCATGCAAGAATTGAACATATTTTCAAAATAGCATAAACAAGTAAGAAGCCTTCAAAGTACTAAATGATAGTGGCATTTAGGATCTTCCTACTTGTGAATTCTGTTTAAAGGGAAAAACGACCAAAGCTAAGATAAGTGGAGCGAACCACAAGTTATTTGGATTTAATCCACATAGAAGTTTGTGGACCACAAAAAGTTAGTGCGAGAGGAGGTTTTTCATACTTCATTAGCTTCACTGATGATCATACTTAGTTTGGACATGTGTATCTTATGAAATACATGTTCAAAACTTTTGAAAAGTTCAAAAAGTATAGGGTTGAAGTAGAAAAATAATTAGGACTAAGTATTAAAGCTCTTCGACTGGATCAAGAAGGAGAATACTTGAGTACCGAATTCTTGGATAATGTAAAGAAAAATGTGATTTTCTCTCAATGAACTCCACTCGGCACACTCCAACACAATAGAGTAGCTAAGAGAAAAAATCGTACCTTGTTAGACATGTTACGTTCCATAATGAGTTTCACCAATGTGCCTTTATCCTTTTGGGGGTTTGCCTTAACAACGATGGCGAGGCTACTAATGTAGTACCCTCAAAGTAAGTTCCAAAGATACCACATGAGATGTGGTATGCCAAAGCATCTTCTTACTTTTTTCTAAGAGTTTGGGGGTCTCCTATTTATGTCAAATGATTAGTAAGAGACAAGTTGGATGCTAAATCCACCATCCGCAAGTTTGTGGGATACCTAAGAAAGTCTTTGGGATATTATTTTTATGATCCCATAGAATAATAGGTGTTCATTTCAAGGAATGCCACCTTCTTGGAAAAGAAATTTCTATTAGATAGAAATGACATTATTGTTGACCTTGATGAAGTTCAAGATGATCAAAACATCCCATAAGCGGTAGAAATAAGTGAACTTCGAGAGCTTAACAACAACCTCTAAAACGGTCAGATCGGATCAAGAAGTAACCAAAAGGTTCAGATTATTTCATGAGAGAAGACAATTGGATAATAATCCAAAGAACTATGAGGAAGTTATGTTGGACATCGATTTGGGACATTGGCTAGACATCATAAAATTCAAAATGGACTTTATATATTCCAATAAAGTATGGACTTTAGTAGATCCACCAGAAGGTATAGTTCCTGTTGGTTGCAAATGAATCTATAAATGAAAGCTAGGTGTCGATGGAGAGGTTATGACCTTTAAAGCGTAACTAGTGGCAAAAGGTTATACTCAAAGATTCGATATTGATTTCAAAGAAATCTTTTCACCGGTTGCTATACCTTAGTCCATTTGGATTTTACTTGTTATAGTTACATATTATGACTATGAGATATGACAAATGGATGTAAAAACCATTTCCTCAATGGAAACATTGCAGAAGAAGTTTATATGGAGCAACCACAAGATTTTACATCCAAAGAGAGTAAGCAAAAGGTTTGCGAACTCGAAAGGTCTATTTAGGGACTTAAACAGGCATCTCAAAGTTGGAACATATATTTTGATAAGACAGTCAAATTGTTTGACTTTATAAAATATATGTAGTGTATGAACCGAGTAGCATACATTTTATTGTATTTTATACTAATGACATTTTCTCATTGGGAATGAAAGAGAAATGTAGAATGTACTAAAGTACGATTATCTACATAATTCTCCATGAAGGATTTTCGAGAATCATCCTTCATATTTTCTAAATGCTTGGCATATGTCCTAAAGAGATATTTCTCTCGATATGAGGGGATCACAATTCTTAGAAGCTAGTTTTTCTTAACCTGCGCGAACTTCTTTTGAATATCTTGGGATTGCCAGTGCCAGCATAAGGAATCACAAGTGTTCTCACTAATCTACTTTGGACTCTTAACTATCTTTTGAGTATGGCCATATACGTCTATCTGTCAGTGACCACATTTATTATCGAAGGCCCTCTGTATATGGCCCTCATATTGAGGTCCCAATAAACATATCTCTGTGAAAAAAAAGGAAATAAGTTAGTGTACTTTCAATATGCAAACATACTTAATTTGTAAAACTAGATACATTAATAACATGCACATACCTTCTACTTCTTGAAGATTCTCTAAGGGCCTAGGTGTCAAGGGTTGCCCTCACCCTCGGGTCCCTTGACTATCCACTGGGCACTCAGGCCGCCCCTTCGGCCTCTCAATCAACTTGCTTCAATGGACTTGTACTCCAAGGAGTTCATCTACTATGTTCTAGGTGTAGGCCTTTCCTTTTGTTTTCCCTTTTATAAATATGTAGGAAGGATGCTGTCGTTTTTGTTGTAATTTTTAGCTTTTCAATATTTAGTGCTGTCACAATAGAAATTTTTTTTTAGCCTATTATAGGGGTGAATGCGTAGTTGAAGCTGAGATGTATTGTACTTTGCTAGCGTCCCCCTCAACGTCTGTCGTTGCTCTGGCAATTATAAATATTGTAATGCTATTTTCATCAATGAATGCAAGCTTTCTTTCCAATTGATCGTGCCTCTTAAAGCTTTCTTATTTACTGTCGGTTATCGAGCTTAACGGTGGTTGGGCTCCTGTTGGTTGATGGTTATCAAGCTTGAAAGTTGTTAGGCTCTTGTGGGTTGTCGATTATTGAGCTTGACAGTAGTTGGGCTCTCATTGGTTGTTGATACTGAGTTTTTGGCGAACGTAGCTCCCGAGCGACCAGTTACTAGCCGCACAGTGTGCTACTGTACATACTCCTAAGAAGCATCCTGTGAGAGGTGGTATTAGAGCCTCGACTCTTGATCCACAAGATCGAGGTGATGGCGCTAGAACCTGCAGCTTCCACAAATGTGGTGGGGCAAGAAATAAAGTCTTAAGATGGGTTGGTACTACAAAACAGTGATCGAATGCATTGGAGGATGAGAACTTCAGGTTGCGGTATGTGGTCGAGACCTCAGAGGAGAAGGTCGAGGGACTGGAGGCAGAGATCACGGATCTCCACTC
>JACGDI010005572.1:106628-119066 GCA_014898725.1 Jacaranda copaia
ATCTTTTTGATTGAAAGAGTATGATTCATAGCATAGATTACTCCATTGGACTCCCATTGACACATATATAAATTTATTTATATTTAAATCACTTTTATTTTTATCTTATCAATTATAGTAATCTTTCTTTCCATTAATTCATTCCAAATTAAATAAAATTTAAATTTCACAAAAATATATAATATATATTTTATTTATACTTAAATACATATATATTTAAATTTATCTATGAAATTTAAATAACTCTTATTTATAAAAACATATATAATATTTATATACATATATATAATATGTAATATATAATTATTTAATAACATGTATATAAATATAAATCCTATCCACCCATCCCCACCACATCTCCCCAGCACCCACCCACAACAAACCCTGGAGGCAGCCATGAGGGGCTACCTGTTGGTGCTGCCATGGTTGCCGCCCGTCTCCCCAAATCTAACGGGTTGCCATGGCAGTTAGACTCAACCACTGACCATCATCAATTTATTATTATTATTATTTATAATATGTATAGCAGCGGCTAATGGCAGCCAACATGACAACCAATGGGGTGTGGGGTGGTTATATATAATATATAATATATATGTTAATATATTATATTTAATACATATAATTTTTAAAGGATATAACATAATTTAATTTAGACAGTTGATTTTTTTAAAAAAGATCCAACAACTAATAAATAAGGTATAATCATTTTTTTACATGCAAAAATACAAGTCTAGATGCACATACCCATGCGTGTGCTACAGTAACATTATAGGAGAGGTTGTTGCATATTTTTTAAAACTCAAGATGCTTTTTGTACATTTCTTTGACAGGTGCATATTTTACCTATTTTAACAATTACATGGGATCCTTTATAAAAATCCCTCCAAAAACCCAAGGCCATAATGATGATGAACAAAGTAAGTACTTCAATGTGAAACAGAGCAGAAATCCTTGTGACGCTCCAAAGTGCAAATTAAACAAATCTTCTCAAAATAAGTAGCTTTAGAAAGCCCATAAGATTTTGAGGATTCACTATCAAAATATTGCCCCCATGCAGGATCGAACTATAGACCTTCAGTTTACAAGACTGACGCTCTACCACTGAGCTACAGGGGCTGTTCAACCGATCTCCAACCAAATTCATAATGTTATTTGCTTTATGGAAGCAAATGTATTTTGAAAATTGAAAAATGAATAATATTTTTCAAATATAAATTTTACGCTTAATATGAATTTATTTTGTAAAATTATAAACTAATATCTATGAACATATTAAATATAAAATAGTTTAATTTACGAAATAAGTCAATAGTTTTATAAAATTTGAAAGTCAATTATTTTTTCAAAATAAAAATCACCTCCATTTTAGGTAATAATAAATGATGAACTATTTGAGAAAAAGGTTTAAAAATAAAGACTTACTCACATTAAATTTTTTCAATAAAGATAATTCAATTATTAAAATAAAATTGGAGATGAAATTGATATTCCATACTTATCATAACTTACAATTCTAAACTTCCAAATTAGTAGCTCAAGCAAACAAACAAATTATAGATATATTTTCTAGTTAATGAATCCTATTGTAACATCCCAAATTTTCAAACACAAAAAATTCCTAAAAATTTGAATTTCATAAATTAGATTTTTTTTTAAAAGCTAGGGGGTCAAAATGTGAAAAGGAAAGGATTTAATTGTGGGATATTTGAAATTTTTGGGGGTCAAATTAAATTTTCTTTAGTCAAATGGGCCAATCTAAGGCACTAACTTGTCTCGGGCTCAATTGCAAATTGAAATAAGGTTTTTGGGGCCCATAAGAGGCATTGAAAAAGTTGAGGGATCTAATTGAAGGTTGAGAGGAAGTTTTGGGTAGTAATTTGCAATTTAGGAAAGTTGAAAAAACATAAAACATGAGGCACTCGTTTTTTATCCAATTCTCACATGCAGTCTTGTCACCACCTCCACCCGCCACCTTCCATGCACCAGTGCTCATGAACTAAATAATTTACCTAACCAATCTCTTCCCCTCATTGCAATGAACCTATCAACACCAAAAAATAGAGCGCTAAAAAAATGAGCTCGACGGCGGCGAGCTTCAAAGGTGACAGGTTGTAGGTTTTCGGTGATGAAAACTCATCGAAGCATAGGTAGTGATGGGCTCAGCTAGGAGAACACGCCTATACCTTCAATTTGGGGTTTTGGTCATTGAAGAAGGAGAATCGAAGGCAGTGGTGTGTGGCGTAGTTGGTGGCACAATGGCAGTTCTTAGCTTAATTGACTAGCGGGATGCTGAGATACCTAAAAATTGATTAAGGGCTTTGCTTCTACACATAGAGACGTACCTGTTCATTGTGGCAGACCTCAACTCTGGTGGTGACATGTGGTGGCTTCCAGCAACTTGAGGGCAAAAAGTTGAGAATTCTATTCTTGGTGCATACAGACCACTCTTGGACCTTGAATTGACTCCAAGCTTAGTCAATTTTGTAAAAATCTATTTAATTGAATAAATGATTCCTGATTTGGTTTGGTTGAATTGTTAGGCTTAATTTCATTGTAAATTTAAGTTAATTAGACCAAGAATTATGATTATAGACTGAGACAACTGGATAGAAATTCAATTATAAGTAGGTGTGGACCCAGATTGATAAAAAGAGACTAATTGCTTTTACTTAAACTTATTGATGCCTCTAAGAGATTGAAAAGGTGGAACGGAGATAAGGCCTGAACACTATGAAGACACATATTAAATTAATGGATATACACTAAATTTATCAGTTATGGAATAAAAATGTTAATTTAAGTGCTACTATCGAAAGTGAAATATTTGCCCGAAACTGATACATGTTGAATCAATATCATTTGACCGAATAGCAAGTTTAGAAAAAGCCTAATTGTGAAAGAAAATTCATAATGACCTTAATTATCTAAACAAGCTAAGTGTGTGACAAATTTGATGATTATGAATTAGGCAATCAAGTAAAATAGATCATACATCTAAGTGCTCGCTACAAGGACGAAGATAGAAGAGTAATCGAGAGGATGAATGAGCTCATATAATGAGAACACGAAAATAGCTACAATTTTTGTTAGTTAAATGTTATACTATATTAATACTTATTTCACATTCTGATTGAAAATAGGCATCAAGGATCATAGCATTCCTAATTAGTAAAGGCTACTTAAGTCGACGTGATATACTAGGTGAGGTTTATACTAGCTTTCTTTGATGGGAAAAGAACATATGCAAAATATGTCTATAGCACTGGTTTTGTAAAATGTTCTTGTCAAGCATGTTTCATAAAACTGAACAAAATCCTAGATTTTCAAATTTGAGTCTTTCACTAAACAATTTGTTCACTGGGTTCTTTAGAACTAATCATGTCTATTAGTTTTGAGATTTTCTATGTAATGTATTTAAACGTGGCATGACTATTCGCCAATGTGGGACTGCATTGAGTCAGCTCATTAAATGTCGTACAAGAAATACTAGTTTCTATTTTAGTTCGTAGATTTCGTAAAATCTTTCAATTCCCTAATATCCAGTTATTGTAACTTGTATTCTTAGTTATCCAAATTCAGAATGACTGCTTTTCTTATAGATGTATATTATATTCCATTTTGTTCTGATTCTTCCTATACATGCAAATGTTTGCCTCATTGAGTTATTCAGACTCACCCTTTTCATGTTGTTCTTTCTGTTCTTTGCCCCAGATTGAAGAAATAAAAGGCACCCTAAGCTTGGGTTACCTTTTCGCATAGTGTAAATATTGTTATCATAATATCTATAACAGTAAGGATGCAAGATGTTATGGTTGTAATGTAGTAAGAGGCGTAAGTCATAAGTTAGTGTCTTTTCTACTATGAAGTGTGATAGGTTAGAGTTCCTCACAATTGATGTTAATATATAAGTTAAATCATGAGCCTTTAAGCAATTAATTGTGACTCGTTATGAGAACTTAGTTTCTGCTTGTCATTTTCAACATGACTACCTTTGAGTTTTAAGTTGCTTATCATCTTGGAATATTGGAGATTCATTTAAATTTTAGGTTATGGATAGGTATGTGGAGTTTGAACTTTAGGATTCAATTAGAACTTTTTATACATTTTGCATTGTTATGGAATTTCTTAAGTTGAAATTTTTGGAGGTGTGTAATTTGTTTTGAAAATTCGACTGGAGTAATACTTCGGTCCAAAGTAGGCACCTCCCGGATGGGGCACTACACCTACACTTATCAATCACATCAAATTCTATCATGGCAAGCAAACAAGCTCTTGGTGTGTTTGGATCAAATGTGATTCACATTACTAGAATAAATAGAGGGTTATTGTATATTTTATTTAACATTTGTTTGCATATGATAAATAACTTGATATCTAACTTTGATTATTTGCTTAGTATGACTATTCCATTTGACAAACTACAACTTATTTCTAACTTTGGTTGAAAAAAATATCATACCCAAGGCCTTGAGACACAATTCAAGTTTGACCTTAAATGAATGTGGGTTATAATTGTATCAAGGGTTTTTAAAAATGAGCCAAATATCAAAATTGAGTTGGATTGTGTATTTATCATGTAATATCAAAGCAAGTAAACGAACTCAAACTAGTTTGGTTGAAATGATAAGGTGGGGTACGGTATTTTTATCCCACCTTATTATTCGTTTAGTTGGAGTGACAGTAAATACTCACACCTGCATGAATACGAAAAGCTAATACTTATATGTGCAATTCCCATAATAAATTAACTTGCCAACTTTCATGAGTTTATTTATCATATCAATCAAACTATAATATATTGATAAAAAATCATTAATACATTATAAATAATCCTAAGATAACTTAAAAATCCAATCAAACTAGCTCTAAATGGATTAAAAATAAATTTGCTTTGCGTAACGTACCGAACTTGTATAACACCATGCCTTAAAAAGGACCAAAAATTAGGAACTAACAACAACAACAACAACAACAACAACAACAACAACAAATGGAAAAATCTATAATTTACGTAATTATTGAATATACCATGATCTTTCAACATCATCTATGATATTCATTATCACAAGTCTAAAAAGTTGACTTGGATTTATCTACGTATTATAAATCATCTACTACTGCATGACATTACACACCGTGGATTTTCAAAATTTTCCTCTGAATAGACCAAAAAAAATGTTGCAGTAGTAGTGAAATAATAAATGATAATATAAAAATTATCATTAATATATATTAATTGACAATAGATTTTATTTTGTTACTAGTAAGACTTTTTAAGTGACAATAATTTTTATTTTGCCATAAAATGACTCATAATTAGTGATAAAAATTGATATTTTAAATCATTAACAATAAGTGACACCCTTTAGTGGTGAAATAATAAATGATAGTACAAAAATTATCATTAATAATATATATTAATTGACAATAGATTTTATTTTGTCACTAGTGATACTTTTTAGGTGACAATAATTTTTATTTTGTCATAAAATGACTCGTAATTAGTGACAAAAATTAATATTTTAAATTATTACCATTAACAATTAGTAACACCTTTTATTGTCACTAAGTTGTCACCATAGGGGTGTCATTTATTGTTAATGGTAACAATTTAAATACTGTTCTTATCACTATTTAATTTGTAAAAATCATTAAGGTGATAAAACAAAATCTTTTGTCACATAATACATATAACTAGTGACAATTTTTGTATGCTCACTCATATTTTGTCACTAACTTTCTTCTTCTTCTTCTTCCTTTTTTCTTTTTTCTTTTTTCTTTTTTCTTTTTTTGGGTGGTATTGTAACTTTGCTTCATTAAGGTTGATGCTGACTGGAAGAAGATTGTTGTATTGTAACTTTGTTTCATTCGGATAAAAGACAGAATACGGACGAGTACTCAAGTTACAGATAGATTGTGATACTCAGGCTACCATGAATGTAGCATGAATTGAGCCTCAGCTACGTCAAGTTTATCTTTCATCACGCTTGACTTTATATTCAATCACTAAATTTTTTTTAAATTTGTTTAGGTTTGAACTAGAATCACTTTATTATAAAATTATCTAATTGAGTTTACAGACCATGGCGGCTTCAACTCATTCATAGTCGTACATTAATTTTGCAGTGACAAAATTGCTAAAAGCATGGAGTAAGCATCATGCAGTAGTTACATGCTGTTTCCAGTTATTGCAGAGGAATACCATTCCGATTAAATTTTCACATCTGAAATTCTCTCCACCCCTTCCGTTGAAAAGCTACCCAGTTATGACCCATATATGCCCTTTTTCACCACAAGCTCAATCAAAGGAAAAAGGAGAAAGTAACAATCAAGTTACTTCATCATAATTTAGAGGGCATTTGCGCTTTACTTTGTAATACCAACTGCCTTCGCAAAATTTTGCCTGCTGCAGACCTTGGTATGCCACTGATGAAACTCACTCTCCTAATTTTCTTGTATGGTGCTACCTGAAATTTTTCCACATTCAAATCTTAGAACGATGGTCTTATTGCTAGGAATAATGTCTTAAAATACCTGGTTGGCAACAAATTGGATGATTTGATCCTCTGTTGCCTCAGCACCATCTGCTCTCACCACATATGCTATGGGAATTTGTCCAGCTGCTTCATCTTCAAGTCTGCAATTTTTTTTTTAAACATATTAAACATCGATATATTTGGTTGGAGTTGTGGGGGGCTTTGTGAAAGGGCATATATATGAGTGGCAACGCACGGTACGACTGCTGCATCAAGTATCTGGGGATGCCCTGTTAGTATTGCTTCTAATTCGGCTGGAGCCACCTGCATTTGCCGACATTTTATCTAATGAGTCGCTATCTATGGTTGGAAAATTTTAAGGTCCCCAAAGGGGATTTGACTCGAAGAAGCCTTTAGGTTTATAAACAGATAATTTAGTAAAGAAGTAAATCAGAACTTCTAGATTTAACCAGAAGTTCCAAAGATGCAAAAAGCAACTTAAGCAATAAAGTAAATAATATAGCGGATTTATAATGGTTCGGCAAGCTTACATCCATTACTTAAGTTTGCACTTGGGATTTTAACTAGCAATATTATTCAAGAATCCAAACAGGGATAATTATAATATAAAGCAAGAGACCAAAGATATTTCGCTATGTTCACCACTGTGAAACCCATACAGCTGGTGATGATGAAGTAAATAAATGATTTCTTCAGTAACATTCCGTAATAGGAGAAGGAATATTGCATAGCTACCAGAGCATCTCTTCTTCACCAGAGATTGGTACTGTGATGAAACTCTGTAACCACACTCAATCGTCCATTCTACTTTCTTCTGTTGCTCTTCATGTTTTTAAATAGTGTTGTCTCAAAGTTGTTTTGAGTGTCCAACGGTCAAATTCTAGATCCGGATCTGACAGTATCTTCTTAATTGTGGAAGGTACACTCAGTCTTTATTTAATAGCTAAATGATTGCTTGAATTACGGTATGCTAATTTATAATATTAAACATGATAGCTAACAAATATGCAAAATAATAATAATAAAAAATAACCCTAACGACAGCGATGCCCTTTTAAATGTAAACTAGATATGTGAAAATCTTCCATAGGCAATACCTGATAACCGTTGTGCTTGATCAATTCCTTTATCCGGTCAACTATGTACAGGTACCCTTCCTCATCAAAGTAACAAAGATCTCCTGTTTTCAGCCACCCCTCCGAATCAAATGTTGCAGCAGTTGCCTCCGCATTTCCCAAGTATTCTTTCATCACAGTTGGGCTTTTGAGCCACAGTTCTCCTTCCCTATGTGGTGGCAGCGCCAATCCATTCTCAAAATCAACCACTTTTGCAGTAAAGCATGGAACCAACCTACCTGATGAACCTGGACGCGCCGTTGCCTCTTCATCAGAAACGAACAGAGTAGCTGCCCCACAACTCTCGGTCAACCCATAGCCTGCTCTCAGCTCAACCCATGGAAACTTTATTCTGAACTCATCAGCCACTTCTTTGCTCAACGGTGCTGCCCCTGATCCCACTCGACGCAAGGATGACAAGTCGTATCGTCCCCCATTATACTTCACCAGGCCAAGTATCACCGGAGGAACAGCAGGTATGTTGCTTACCTTGTGCTCTTGAATAGCTTCAAGCATTCCTTGGAAATCAAATCTTTGCATTACAACAATGGTACTGCCGGAACAGAATAAGCCAAGCCCAAAAAACACTAGACCGTAGACGTGAAACATGGGTATGAAGCACAAGAACACATCATCATGGGCCTTTGATACGTCGACGGACCACTTGAGCAGTGTCATGACGGAGATGAAGTTGGAATGGGTCAATGCTACTCCTTTGCTAGTTCCAGTAGTCCCGGAGGAATACAATATCGCTGCTATATCTGATTGGCTTGGCTTCATGATTCTTTCTGGAATTTCCAGTGCTTCACATTTCTCAATCAACTCTTCGACCGAAAGCTGGTTATCATCTTTGCTAGTAAGAAGAGTAGGCACTCCAATAGAAAACAGCTTGTGTATCTCTTCTGGGGAAGAAATGGCAAGTTTTGCACCAGAATCGATCACCTGCTTGGCGATTTCTGTTTCAGTGTTGAGTGGATTGGTGGTGGTTATTACAGCTCCAATGGAGAGTACTGCAAGACATATTGTTGGGTATAAAAGTGAGTTAGGCGATAAGATCAAAACGACGTCGCCCTTTCTCACCCCAAGTCCGTGGTACAATCCAGCAGCAAGTTTGGCGATGGATAGGCGGAGTTGAGCATATGTGAGTCGGTGGTTAGTGGCCGAGTCAATGAGGGCCACCCGGGTCTCGGCTTGCTCCGGTGGTGGGAATTGTGATAGAACGAATGTGGCTGCGTTGAGGTTAAGCTGAGTAGGGATCTTGTGATGCTCATTCAAATGGACTAGAGAATGGTAGATTCCGGTTTGTGCATTATAGCCACTTCTTTTATCAAACACTTGGGATGCACTAACTGATTCTCCCTCAACGATAGCCATCTCCTTCCACCCCTCTTCACCATGCATTTTCTTGATTGTATCTCGGGTCCAATGATTGTTATATTTATATATATGCTTGTTGTGTTAAGGATCCATAGTTGTATCCGTTGGATGTCTTTTTTGAAATGATTTCTGCTTGGGTAAGTTGTCGCAATTGCCTGGTGATCACCGCCCAAGCCATAAATCTATGCTTGTCGTGTTAAGGATCCATAGTAGTATCCGTTGGGTGCCTAAAGGGATGCAGTTATAGTTGTTAATTTAAATTGCATTGTTGCCGCCAGTAGCAAGGTGATCAAGTCGTGGGTATTATCCCAGCATCAGAAGATTCCCCATCACTTTGGGCTTGTTTGGTTGTAAATTGAATCATTTTGTCAAAATATTTGAACAAAAAAATTTTTGGAAAATGGAATTGAGGAATATAATGGTTGTTTATTTGTATTTTGGGTTATAGGTGAAGAATATTTTAAAAGAAAATTACTTATTTAATTTTGTTTAGAAAAGGAATAAAATGTCATATCAATAATTTTTTTGTTTTGTAAGTATGGTGAAATGAATATTTTAAAATTATTTATATATATGTATATATAGATTGAATGATTGATAGTATGTATATATATTTATAATGTGAAGTGGATAATTTATGACAAATGTATTGAAGTGTGAATAATAAGGGTATTTTAGGGAATGAATTTTGTGTTTTGGGAGTTGGATTGAGAAATATGTATTGTTCATTTATTTAAATTTTAGAAGTTGGGTTGAGAAATGTGTATTGTTCATTTATTTAAATTTTGAAAATTGAAAAAAATAAAAATTTACAACCAAACAAGGCCTTTCTGTTGGATGTCTGAGAAGGATTCAAATACTTGTTTGGGGCTTTTTGTCTGTATTTATAGGGTTTGGGCAGGAATAACTGTTTCCCAGAAGTAATTTGGGGCTTTCTACAGTACGATGGGGGTTGTACTTATCGGACCCATTGGAGCCATTAATTATAAAAAGTAAAATCATAGTCATGCAATGGGTACAACATCAATAAAATTTTAAAAAAGAATTTTACTTCAAGACTTTATAGTATTGAAATGTGGTACGCCTTTTTTTTTCATAGAAGTATAAAGGTGTTGCTACTTGAGATAGCAATATTTTACTATTTAAATGTATTATTTAAAAATAATATATATAAAAAAAATAGGATAAATATCATCTAAAGTCCCTTAAATTTTGATTTTGCATCATTTTAATCCTAAATTTTTAAAATTTTATTTTTTAATCCCTAACGTTTATTTTTAATTTCATATTCATTCCTAAGTCTACTTTCCAACGGGTTTTAATTGGAAAATTGGCCACTAGTGATGTTTTGAGAGGTAAATTTGTCAATTCATACTATTTTGTTTCATTTTAGTCCCTATATAAGATTTTATGTTTCAATTTAGTCCCTATGTTACTTTGTTTTTCTTTTGATAAATATATGTCCATGTGTGTATATCTTGTGTATAATTTTAATCATATTCATAATATTTGGAAGGAAGGAATAAGAGGATTAGATTAGAGATTAAATTTACAGTTGATTGATAAGTTTCAATTTCATTTTATTTGTACAATTTTTCTTGTTTTGTAATTTTAATTTTGTAGACAATAAAATTTGTGCTTACAAATTTTTGCACGTCCAGTGGAACAATCTGTACCTCTCATTTTTTTCCTTTATCAAAATTGAAGTATCAAATGGCCGCCAACAAGACTACAGCACTGAAAATTACTACCTCAAATTCTTCAAGTATTGGAGCAAAAGTGTTGATGTTATCACAAAAAGTATATCCAAGAAATTGCAATCATCTTCGAAGGTGGCTCCTTCATTTATTATGAAAAAAGTGTTGTTGCATTTTATTGATATGAATGAAGATGGTGGAAGCTCAAAGGAAGAATTTGCATCATCCATTTCCTACTCAACATCAAATTCCTCAAGCATAGCAACAGTAATGGTAACAAGTGCTACAACCTTGAAGGAACAAATGTCAAATTTGACGAGGGCTATTGAAGGACTTACAAAGCATGTCCAAGAACGAGACTTTCAAATCTCCAAATTGATGAGCAAAGTGGACAATTTTTATGCCAGCTACATGATGGAGAAATAAATTGAGGCTTAGGATGATCAGCTAAAAATGAAGAGATTGCAGCAAAAGAACTAGAAGTTTCTACAAGATTAATTCCTATCAACCTACTAAAGGAGTTTATAGTAGAGACTATCAAAGACAAGCTTGATGGAAGTTCTAAGTCATTTATACTTACTCCAAGCCATATACTCAAAAAATTGATAACTTGAAGGTGCCAATCAATTACTAACCACCTAAATTTCAACAATTTGATGGTAAAGGCAACCTAAAATAGCACATGACTCATTTTATTGAGACTTGTAATGATGTTGGGACATATGGAGATCATTTGGTCTAGTAATTTGTTCGATTATTAAAAGCTAATGTTTTTGATTAGTACGTTGACTTGGAAACAAGCTCTATCAATAGTTGGAGGTAGCTTGTTCCTCAATCACTTCTATAGCACTCAAAGCACTGTTATTATGATTAAACTCATCAACTCTCACCAGTGGGAAGAAGAGTTAGTCATTGACTACATCAATTGTTAGAGAAATTTAAGTCTTAACAGCAAAGATCAATTGCCAGAAGCTTACCAATTTAGATGTGTATCCAAGGAATGCATTGGAGTCTTTGCTACATACTTCAAGGAATTAAACCAAAAACTTTTGAAGATTTGGCATAATATTAAAATGAGCATGAATTTTAATGAACAATAAGATTCAAGTAATGCTGCTAATGATGATGTTGGGAGCAATTAATTTTTCTCTTCAAATCACAAATACTACTTGATAAAAGTCTAAACTGTCAATAATACTCTCAAATAAGAGTATAAACTATCAAAAATTCTCAAGTCCCCAAGTATCTAAATTCAAAATTTCAAGTTTCCTAGTTTTCAAATCAATAGATCAAGTCTTCAAGTCTCCAAATACACGACTCAAAACTCAAGTCTCCAAAACTTCAAGTCAAGGCTCAAGTCTCTAAGTTCAAGACTCAAATTTTTAAGTCTCCAAATCAAAGACTCAGGTCACCAAGTCTTCAAATTCAAGATCATATCTCAAGTCTCTAAGTATTCAAGTCAAGATTCAAGTTTCAAAGTCTTCAAATTCAAAACTAAAAAATGCAAATCTCCAAATCCATGACTTAAAGTCTCCAAATTCAAGTCTTCAAATTTTAGATACTCCCAGATATGAGCATAAACTATCTGAAATTTTTAAAGAAAAAAAAATGCAAAATTGGTCCTTTAACTTGTGCTCACTAGTAAAATAGAACTTTAACTTTTCAAGCCGCAAAATTAATACACCAACTTTTGAATTTTGGCAATTTGAGGACAAAATCAGCCCGAATTCTATTTTTCTCTAGCTTGAT
>JACGDI010005572.1:119166-143727 GCA_014898725.1 Jacaranda copaia
ATATATATGTATATATAATATAATATGTATATATTGTAACATATATATGTGTTATAAACATATTTTATATAATGAGGTTGAAAGTCGTTTATAGTGAAAAGGGAGGGTGTTTGGGCTAATTCGACTAAAGAGGTCGAATGGTTCAATAGCGATATTTCTCAAGGTCTGAGATTTGTAACAATAGCAAATATTAAACTAGTTAAGGTGTCCTTGACAAAGGTACTCCAACGCTCAAATTAGTTCTTATTGAAAGAAGATAATCGAACAAAATATTAGGAGCTCATAGTGTATTTTGCATTACCTGGAGACTAGTTGGCAGTGAGGTATTTATAGCCTTCTCCTAAAGGATTATATGTCTAATATGCCCCTATCAAGTATAGAGGCTCTAGTCCTTGCTTGGATGTTGTTGGTCATTTTCAATTTGGGTATTATTCCATATGGCATTATCTCCTAGTTTTCGAGATAAACAATACTCTGGGCAGGGGCCTCCCTGCTAAAGTTGGTGATAAGGTTGGTGGCAAAGTTGGTGACAGAGACTATACTAAGTGGCACCTACCATTAATACGAAGGCATATAGCTTATCAAAATATTAAATGCGGCAAGGATATGAGTCAATGTCGAAGTGAGCACTCTGGTCAACAACTATTGAATAGATAAAAAGGTTGATCAGGGGGATGATTGCATAGATAAATTGGTTTGAGGCCACTCGTTAAGTGTGGTCGAGGGCTATCTGCTCGACCAGATGACCATGCTCAAGTAATTTCGACCTAGTTAGCTCCAAGGGCGACATTGGGCCGTGCATGCTAAGTGAGCCTTAGGGCTTTCTTTGAGATCAAAATATTATTGGGTTGAGCCTGTTGGGCTCACTATTTAAAAAATCAAATCAAATCGGTCAGTCGGACCGTTAATCAGCCAGTGAACCGGTTCGATTTTCTCAAAAAATTAGAAAAATAAAAAAAATATCATATTTTATAAAAATCATTCAAACTAGCCGGTCAGACCATTGAACTGTTGAACCATTCACGGTTCAATTGAACAAGACCGATTTTTTTATTGAATTTTTAATAAAATTTATTTTTTTTATTTTTTTATTTTTTATTTTTTGGTCTAAATACAAAGTTAGAAGGTTAAGATACAATTCACAAGCTATCTAAAAGTAAAAAATAAGTCTTAATTTAGAGTTTAGAATTTAGAATTAACTTATATATTCTCAATTTTAAACTTTAAACTTGATATATTTAAATTATTGCGATTATTTATAATATAAATATTGAAATTTGGATTGTAATATTGAACAATATCCTTTAAGCTCTTTATATTTTATATTTTAGTATTTTATTAATTTTTAAGTAATATATATAATATAAATATATATTTTATAATTATGACGTCACGGTTCAATTGCGGTTCAATTACGGTCCGACCAACAGTTGAACCAATTAATTGTGAACCAAAAAATTTTCCAATTCAATGAACGGTCAGATTTTTTGAACACTGGTTGGGCTATCCTATATCATGAGTTCCCCCACTCGCGGTCCTAATCAAGTTTATTGATGAGCAAGAGCAGAGAGTAGATAATTGAACGACAATTATGGCAGTTACGATGATTTTTTGGTAATTATGCACAATCAACCAGGGTTCTGTCCTCTCAACCAGAGTTTGTGATGATTTTTGCAAATTTAATGCACTGGTTACATCACAGAATATGAAGCACCAAGGGACGACAATGCAATTATTACTACTACTTGGGTTCCTGCACCTAAATACCTATAAATATGTGGGATAGAGACATCCATTTGCACTTTTCTTGAAATCATTTCTGGTCAAGTTCTTGCTTTCCAACCTCTCTAAATCCTTTGTGCGCTTAGAGTTTTTCAGATATCTGTTGTAAGTTCTTCTACTCGTTTGATCTTTTATTTCATTTTTTGTGTGAAAATGTCTAGTGCCTCAGATAGTGAAAACACTAGGTCTGAAGGTGTAGCGTTTCAGGGAAAAACTAGGGTTGAAAGTGCATCTGAAACAACCTACAAGAGTAGTTCTGATAGTTCATCGAGCGATAGCTCAAGCTTTAGCAGCTCGAGTAATGAAAGGGTAGTGTTTAAGGGTGAGGTTGGCCTGAGTGAGGTGCCTACATCATGCGATCGACTATTCACCCCAGATCACTATACTGAAATACTCTCCAAGATATCCCTAACTAACCTAGTGCGAATTAGAGAGATGTATCATATCCCTAAAAAATATGAGCTTTTGGTTATTGGGGCTCAGGGTAGAATGCATCGACCTCCTAAGAGATGTATAATTGTATTCGATGAGGGGTTAAGATGTAATCTTAGGTTTCCTCTAGCCCAAGCCATAGTCGACCTCCTAGTAGGCCTCGAGGTTTGTATAACCCAACTCCTTCCCAATTGTTCGCTACCCTATATAGCTTTACTGTTTAGATGCACTTGTTCAACTAGCTAGCGTCCTTTGCCAACATTTCCAATTTGTTTCATTTACTAATGACCTGGAAGTTGGGTAGTATAGAAGAGTCTAGCTTCTACTATCTGACGGTGTGCCCGCATCGAAAAGTCCTAGTACCCCCTTCCTTCTCGTATGGCCAAGAGTGAAAGAAACACTTTTTTGTATGTTCGTAGGCCAGGGGATTTTAATATTTTAAGGGGATGATGAAGGACTCCTATGGAAATGTCGAGAAATCAGATACCTTATTGGCCCAACACCTTCATTAAGGATCTAGTTGAATTTGGGCATATAGAGGCCTCAGTTTTGATTGAAACGATATGTCTAGTATTGGTTGGCCTATCACCAATCGAGCTTGACCTATCTACGGATGATCAACTAGGTAGAGATCTTCATCGATTGTGTTAATTATGATTTTTATTTCTTTTTGCTCGATTTTGATATTTTTTATTTTATCTTTGTTCGCAGTCTGAGAGGAGATAATGGCCAAAAGTCGAGTAGAAGCTCAAGCTAAGGCCCTAAGGAATGAAGAGTGCCATCAAGCGGCTACTACTCCATGAGAGGCCCTTACAGTAGCGTCGATCGTCTCGACTCGATCAACCAATTCTCCCGATGCACCCCAAATCAAACAAGCGCACGAGCCCTAACTTGCTCAACCAAAAGAACATGTACTAAGCAGCCCCGTGGGTTAGGGTAAAAGGAAGATGATCAAGCGGGGAGGCTCAGTGCCCTAAAGGACCGTGGGTGATAAGGAGAAGCAAAAGGCGGTAACAGGTTACGACCTATTTGGTAAGTGCGGTGATGGGGTATTATTTTAGATTTCTCAATTATAGTTGCCCCATTTTGGGCCTAACCCCACTATAGAGGTAATCAATTTGACCTTCATCTTTTAAGAGAGAGTGACGGGAGATGATGCCGTCAAATAGATGATAACTAGGTTGTTCTCGTCGGATCAGCACAAACTGATAAACTGAGTCAAGTCGGGGTGCTTAGGGCTCAGCTTATCACTGTAATTTGGTAAGTATGAGGTTAACTATTTCTTGTCGAATTGCTTTCCAACAATTGTATTATACACTGATGCTTTTGTGTTTTAGGTGGGCCAATTGGGATACAACCTCTTCCAGCGATCAGAATTAGCCCTAGTTGATCGAGATAAGCCATAAAATGGAAGGGATGTGGAGACTCTTAAGGTGTAGCTTGAATCTTCCCATCTCCGGGTTAACCACCTGATCAGAGAGGTTGTCAAGCTCAAGGAGCAGCTAAACTCCAAAGATCAGCAACTTGTTCAAGCTGTCGAGAAGAGGAGTCAGATGGACTCAATAATTACAAATGTTCACTTGGACCTACAGATGAGCTACTTCTCAGGTCAAGCGATGGGTCGCGCAGAGGCAATCGAGGAGGCGCAGGAGACCTTGACTCAAAATCTCTCTACAATGCGGCAGAAGGCAGTAGAGCAATTCATCTTGAGCTCGCCATTCAGGATGTGGCGTAATTATATCAATTGAAGATGCTCAAGATGCATTCAATAAGGCCGTCAAATAGCTCAAGTGATTAGGCTATGCTTTTTGGCCTAATGACAAGAGCAAAATAAGCCCTGCCCTCAATGATAATCTACAATCTTACCCCAAATTTGAGAAAGACGGGGTCGTGGGGTTAGGGAAAAGGACACCGCGACCAATGCGCCCATTGAGCACATGATTGAAGCTCAACAAAAGAAGGCTGAGGTCAATGCAAGGCTGGAGGAGTTGGCGAACGAATTTTCTTTCACCGAGGACCTTGCTGTCCAACTAAGGGTGGAAAAAGTCGATGTGGCGCAGTATGTGCTACACTCAACTAACTCTATGAGTGATGTCACAGGGCCTTCTCGACCACCCCAAGTCATTATGCTGCTCACGTCCACGTTGCCAAAGCTCGACTTTGACTAGCCAGAGGATGATCAGTCATCTAGCCAAAGTTGATCTGGGAGCTTGCTAATGTTTTTTTTTCTTTTTTGGTAATAGAATTGTAATGAACTTTTCAATGAATAAAAGATCTTTTTCATATCTCTATTATCGAATGAGTTTCATGTCCTCTTGTTGAATGCAACTTTATTATCATGATAGTATGGGGAATAGTTCACAACCTAGCTAGTTATCAAGACTATTATCAAGAAAATTCAACAACATTATCATCGATTTAGCTTAATGTTGAGAAACGCTTTATTTTGCCAAAGTATGTTTAACAGTGTATTTTTCACAATTGTGTAGTCAATTTTCACTATTGTATGGTCGACTTGTTGGTCTACTACTTGGTTAATTATTTAGTTTGGGCTAAAAAACTTTGGGTTTGCAGCTTGTAGCTATTTTGAGTCGATAGTGTGGTCGATTTTAGTTTAGCAGCATGAAGTTGCATTTGCGTCAATTGTATGGTCGACTCAAAATTTAATTAGGCAGCATACAACTGCTTCTCTGTCAACTACAGGGTTGACTCAAGACTCGAGTGATAGCATGAAGCTACTTATTCATCAACTATGAGGTCGACTTCAATCTTTGGTGGCAACGTGAAGTTGTTTATTTGTCGACTTTGAACTTGAGTGGCAACTAGGGGCTTCTTATTCGTCAACTATGGGATCAACTTGGAACTTAAGTGGTAATGAGGTGCTGCTTTTTCATTGACTACAGGGTCAACTTAGGATAGTGCATGCTAGATACGGTTATGATAATGCTTGCAAAAGGTAGCGGTATTACTGGAACTTTATTCATATTGAAAGATATAAGGACGATTATAATACAATTTCAGATATAAAATTTTCTCAAGTTGATGGCGTTCCATGGGCGAGGGAGTTCATCACCATCCATATTAGCAAATCAATAGGCATTATGCTTTGACACTTTTACAATGGTGTAAGGTCCTTCCCATTTCAAGTCGAGCTTGCCAACATTCTTAGAGACTTCAACCTTTTTGAGAACGAAGTCTCTGACCTTAAAACGGCGCAGCTTAACCCATTTGTTATAGTTCTTGGCCATTCTCGACCTATAGTGTTGTATGGTGTTGTACACTTTCTGCTTATGCTCATCGATAGTCTCCAGGAGTGCTGGCCTTCAAATGGTTGAGGATTGATCTATTTGTCACCTTTATTTGGCCATTCAATTAGGGATTGCCCACTAAAGTAAAGTGCTGGGTGATCCCTAAAACTTTGCACCAACCTCTGGTACTTCTACTCTAGAACTAAGTCTTATTATCTGAAATATAGACCTGAAGTGAGCCAAAATAGCAGATGATGTTCTTTCAGATAAAACTCTTGATGGTTGCATTTATTATTTTCGAAACAGCATTAGCCTCAACCTATTTGGTAAAATATTCGATCGCCATGATTATGAATTTTCACTGACTAGTAGACTTCGACCAGGGAGGTCAAATGGTCCAACAATGATATTTCTCGAAATTTGAGATCTGCAACAATAGCAAATATTAAACTAGCCAAGATGCCCCCGGTTAAGACACTCTGACACTCAAGTTAGTTCTGGTCGAAAGAAGGTAATCAAATAGAATATTAGGAGTTATATAGAGTGTTTTGCATTACCTAGAGACTAGCTAGCAGTGAGGTATTTATAGCCTTCTTCTAGAGAATTATATATCTAATATGCCCCTATCAAGTGTAGAGGGTTATGGTCTTTACTTGGGTGTTATTGATCATTTTCAATTTGGCTACTATTTTAGGTGGCATCATCTTCTGATTTCTAGAATGAACAATACTCTAGGCAAGCACCTCCCTACCAAAATTGGTGGCAGAGTTGGTGACAAAGACTGTATCGGGTGGCACGTGCCATTCATGCAAAAGCATGCAACTTGTTAGAACATTAAATACGGCAAAGATATGAGTCAACGCCAGAGTTAGCACTCTAGTCAACAACTATTGAATAGATAAGAAGGTCGATCAGGGGGACGGTTGCATGGATAAAGTGGAAGCCACTCGTTAAGTGTGGTCGAGGGCTATTCGCTCAACCAAACGACTATGGTCAAGTGATTTTGGCCCAGTTGGCTCCAAGGGCAACGTTGGGCCGTGCATGTTATGTGGGTCTGGGGGCCTTCTTTGAGGTCAAAACCTTGTTGAGTTGGGTCTGTTGGACTATCTCATATCAATATATACGTTATATACATTATGTATATGTTATAACATATTATATATAATATTATATATATGTATATTAAATTCATAGGAAATGTTTGGTTATGTTTTCTGCTTGATTTTATTAGAATTATTAAAAAATATGAAAGTTATTTTTTGGTATATTTGTTTATATTTTGGGGGATATATATTTTATTATAACAATCAAATTAATGCTTTTTTGGTTAGGTTTTTTAGGTGAAAATAGAATTGAGTGATTTTTTTTAATATTAGAACAATAATAAAATATAATATATATATATATATATATAATATGTATGTATGTATTAAAAAATATGTGTTCAACAAAAAATGCGGATATATTTGATTATGCTTCCCCAAAATAATGTTGTTTTGGGAAAACATAACCAAACAAAGCCATAGATTTTTAAAATTTTAATTTATTTTATTTTTAATGAGAAAATTTCTAATATTATTAAGTAATTTATCTTATTTAGTTAAAAGCATTGATTTTTAAATTTTTAATTTTCAATTAAAAATTTAATTAAATTATTTGAGATAAATTAATTATTTTTAATATTATTGAGTATATAATTTAAAATATTAAAACTATATTGTCCATGAATAGATTTAGATATCACATTTTTAATTTTTATTTATCTTGTATCTTGTTTATATTCAACTAAATTTAATGAAATTATTTTAGATATCTTTATTATTTTCATAATATTTGGATTTTTTATGTTTACAAAATGAGAAATTGTGTGCTTTTCTTTTTCTAACCAATGTGTTTAATCATTTATTCTTTTTTTTTTCTTTTAATTTGGTTTAAAATTTTGTTTTTAATTTTTGGTGGCTTTTTATTTTCTAAATTGTTGAGGTTTTTTTTTCTTTTTTTGTGTCCAAGTGTAAATTTTATGGTAATGTGGCAATAGGAATTGACAAAGTATATGCCACATAGGAGAGAAGTAGATATTTATGCTGACAAAGCACCACATGGTGCCAAATCAGCTACCATGTAGGATCGGACTAGAGAAAAATGGCTGATTTTGTCGTCAAATTGCCAAAATTCAAAAGTTGGTGTACCAATTTTGCAGCCTGAAAAGTTGAAGTCCTATTTTGCCAGTGAGCACAAGTTAAAAGACCAATTTTTTATTTTTCCCACTTTTAAATATTCAAAGTCTCCCCATGTGCTCCTAGATACGAGCATAAACTATCTTAAATTTTTTAAATATTAAAAGGCTCCCCATGTGCTTAGCTTAAACTGTCAATAAGACTTTTAAATACGAGCATAAACTATCTAAATATTTAAAGTCTTTTCATGTGCTCCTTGATATGAGTTTAAACTTTCAATAAGGCTCTCAGATATGAGCATAAACTATCTAAATATCCAATGTGCTCCTTGATATGAGCTTAAACTTTCAATAATTTAGATACGAGCATAAATTATCTAAATATTCAAATTCTCTCCATGTGCTCCTTGATAAGAGTTTAACTGTCTATTAAGTTAGACTCAAGTAAACTCCTTAACATGAGTATAAATTGTCAATTAAATTCAAGTAAACTCCGTGACACAAGTATAAAATGTCTACTTAAATTAAATATATTTCTTGACGCATGAGCATAAATGGCATGTTATTCTTGGCCTGCATAAGTATAAATTGTGTACAGAATACCCATAAAAAGGATATTTACTTTGAATTATGTTATGATTTGACCCCTTTGATTGGGCACCATAGCTCAAGGAATGCTTGAAGAATGTTCTTGTTGCAAATATTGAAAAAATTGAGAGAAAAGAAAAACTTCTCAAATACTTCAAGTCTTACCTCTTTCGTGGATCATTGATCCATTTTTCGCCAAGTTTTGAAGTGGGTACATTTGTAGACATATCAATTTTTGGTCAATTGAGAAGCAACAAGTGTAAAATAATACGCTAATTATTAATTCAAAATTTTCTATTTATCTTGAAATTTATTAAATTTAATTTCAAAAGATAAACAGTTAATTTTAATTAATACTCTAGTATTTGTGTTATACTCAAATCAAATATTGATAAGTGTCAAAAGACCAATCAAATCAAATCTATTTGATATTATCTGTTGTTATCTGATATTATCGCTTGATCTTTGATCTTGATAATCTGATATTATCTCCTGATATTTGATATTATTTTATCAAAAAGATAATCATTAAAAAAGTTCAATCAATGTGGAAGTTTCTTTTCAAACGTCTATATAAAGGGGATTACCAAAGCTCATTCAACATACAATACAAATTTCAACAAGTGAGGAGAATTTTGAAGGAGTCCAGCAATGCTCTCAACTAAATTCAAGGAGATCCACGACATTCAAGGTGTTCTTCCCAAAGTTGATATATTTTGGTGTTTGATTCGATATTAAGGTGCAAAACCCTCATATTAATATTATTTTTTTTTAAATCAAATTTAAGGAGATCCACAGTGTTCAAACGTTTTTTGCGGAGCTCATATATTTTGGAGCTTGATTTGATATTAAGGTATGAAGCTCTCGAATTGATGTTATTTTTTTTCAAATTAAATTTAAGAAAATCCACGGTATTCAAAGCATTTTTCGCCAAGCTTATTAAATTTTTGAATCATATTTGGAAGGAAATAACCAAAAGTTTATATTAGAAATTAAATTCACAGTTGATTGATAAATTTCAATTTTATTTTATTTATACAAATTTTCTTTTCTTATAATTTTAATTTTTCAGACAAAGAAATTTATGCTTACAATTAGAATGAGCATTTATTTTTTAGTTTTTGTAGGAAGACAATATAATCAATATATTTGTTCATATATTGTCAACATGATGAGAATAATTATATCAAATAATAAATATTTAAATTTTATTTATAGGCATTCATTCGATAGGTACAACCCCACCAAACCGTAAAATATCCCTAGTAATTTATGTAATGAATTGCTCGTGTTTTGCTTTATGCAAGAAAAGTTCATGGCATCCAAAGACGGGTGCACGGGGGTTGAGCGAGGCCCCTTCCCCACGCCCCAACATTTTGCACACTTTTTTTAATTTTTGTAATAATTTTAGTTTATGTATATATATTTAAAATTTTAGTAATAATTTGTCCTTCCAACATTTTATATACATTTTTTAATATTTCTAGTTTATATATTTTTAAATAATAATTTTTGTTAATTTTTATTATTTTAGTTTTGAAAAGTTTAAATCAAGTTTTTAGATTCATATTTATAATAAAATAATTAATTACGATTAGGTTAAGCCCATTAGAACACTTCTATTTTATCTATTTAAAACATGTTTATAAGGATCTAGCTAAAGAAAATCTTTACGATATTATAGGAACTTAAAAAATTATTATTATTATTATTATTTTTTACTTCAACGAGATTGACATAAAGAGATAAAGGTAAATAAATATTTTAAAAAAATTGAATTTTTTTTGTTCTTAACATTTATTTATCTCTTCTGTTTACTTACAATAATATATATTGTCATCTTTATTCTTTAATTTTATAATATATTTTGGGTGTTTGTTTATACACATCATATATAGAATATGTTATCAACTTATTGTATCTTTCAATTGAAAATAATTAAAAATTAACTGTGCTTTTAGATTTTGTATTCGAACTTTTATATTTTATAAATTTTGCCCCTCGTAGATGTAGTTTTGGATTCATCCTTAATGGTAGCCGAAGGTATGAATTTTCATTATTAGTTATGAATTGATCATAATTGATGTATTAATTTTTTATAGTGTAAAAAAATAAATTATCAAATTGAAAAGAAAGGGGAAAAAGAAAAGAAGAAGAAGAAACAAAGATTTACATGACCTAAAGGTATACGTTCAACAAAAACGATGGAGAATCGGTATTCACTATAGAACAAATAAATATCACATGCAAAGATTTGTGTGGCTTACCACAAAAGTCTAGATCCACAGGCCACGGTGGATAATCGATATCAAGATAGAAAAAGAAATTAAAAAAAATATCGGAGGAACAAATATAAAAAGATTTGTGTGATTTACTACAAAGTTCAACATCCATAGACAATGGGAATAATCAAGATTTATCACACGAGCTTGTTTGCTTGATGTGTTTGGATTATGCATAATATACAAGATTAAGATAAATATAATGAATCATTATGTATTCTATATAATATTTGTTTGCATATTTTTAAATAATTTGATATTCAACTTTGATTGTTTGTTTGGCATGATTATCTCATTGAATAATATGTTCAATTTTCAAAATTATCCTCACATTAACTAAATTTTCCCATATTTATAATTGAAGGGCAAAAGGTCTTTTGACAAACTACAATTTATTTTCAACTTAGGTTAGAAAAATATCATACATCAATACATTGATACACAATCCAAGTTTGGCTTTAAATACATATCGTGTCATCATTGCATCAAAGGCTTTTAAAAGTAAATCAAACATTGAAATTGAGTTACAATGCTGGATAGTGCATCTATCATGCCTAGGAAAAATAAATTACAATAGGAACAAAAATACAAAGATTTGTGTAGCTTTATCACAAAGATCTGCATCCACATGTAACAGCAAGTAATTGATTTAGAAAAAATAAAGAAATATTATAGGAAGAAAAACATAGAGATTTTGTGTTTTCTACATTTAAGTAGTGACAGGGTATGGAAGATTTTGAATCAAGTGATAAATTCAATTTTCGCCCAACGCCATATATTCATTCCTAGTGCAACTTTCTTAGATGCAATGAAGAAAGTTTGTTAAAACAGTCTTTTTATTAGAGCTAAGTCAACCTTTTAGTTTGGCAAGACAAGTGTTTAAAAGTAATTTTTGAATGAAAATTCCAAATGAAGACAGACAAGTATCCGTGCATGACATAAAAGACCACCACAATATTATTAAGATGCAGCAATTTAAAGGACAATGTAATAACAAAAGCAAGAAACTTTTCTTCAAAAAGAAAGAGCGAAGAAGAGGAAGATGGTTTGGAAGGCTTTAAAGAGTTCGGTATATCTAAAACCTTCTGCCGGGGGATAGGAAAAAAATTAGAAGTTTTTGGCAAATATATGTGCTAGTTAAAAATATTAATTAAATATTTATTAATTTATCCTAAAGGAATATTCAATATGCATAAGAGTGTTGGTTACAATTGTCCCTCCTGCAAAACGCCCATTTTCATTGCAATGTGATACAATCCAATTACTCAACAAATATTGGAATTTTAGAGGTAGTCTCTTACAACTTCAAGAGCTGATTCCTACATATCTAACGTTTTGCTCCACAAATCCAAGAGGCAACTCTGCACGTATTATATTTAATCTTGCATAACACTTAACTTTCAATATTTTATAATGATCGATTTTAATATTATTTATCATGTCAATAGTCTCGGCAACAAAGGTACAATGATATCTTTCAAAACATACATAATCATGAAAAGATGCACAATAATGATGACCAATACATACACTCAAACTACTATATATGTTTTGTATGAGGAATTAGAACTTCATGGTTGGCACATAATTGACCTTGTAAAAAGAAGTAAAAAACTTGAACTCCACAAAAATAGCTCAAATTCTTAGTGTACAGAAATCAAGGGAAGGGGGCCCGCAGCATTTCTGCATTTATCATGCGAATCAAAGAATATATAGAAAGGTCCAAACAGTGCAAGACTTTAGAGATGAGATGCGAGAAAGAGATTGTGATAGAGACAAGTGTCAATTGCTTGGCCTTATAACGAATTCCCAGTTCAAATTTTAGTTACATATAGTCCATTCCCCCTCCATCTACCCTCCTTTGTTCTCTCCTCCTTCCTAACCTTCACACACCACACACACTGAAAAATCTCTGCTTTTGTAGCATACTTTTGTTTACTTCAACAATTCTTGAACTATCACTCTCAGCTGCCTGAGCTCAGTCCATGGCGGTGGCAGAGTTAAATTTAAACCCGTCTTCTTACACAAAAAACAGACTTCAGCATTCTTCAAAATTTTACAATGTATCAACCCGTCTTTCCAATCACCGCCGCGTTTGTCTGAGGCCACTGCCCGCTTCCCACAATGCAAGAATTGTTTGCTCTGTAACTTCGACGTAAGTTCCCTTTGCCCTTATCTGTTTTTATGAATAATTGTAACAAGTATTTTGAAGAATTTATGTTGTTTTCTTGAATTTGTTTCAAATTCTTGGCAATGCGTTTTGCAGTGAAGTTCGAGCTCCAGTGGCTGTGAAGACAGAAGACCCCAAGAACAAGAAACCAGACTGTTTTGGGGTCTTCTGTCTCACTTATGACCTCCAAGCTGTTAGTATTTTTGGATATGAGTAGCATTTAACTTGCACCATTCACGCTAAACTGTGTTTTGATAAAATTGCAGCATTGACATTTAGTGTTCTGGTTAAGGGAAAAGGAAGAAAGAATTCTGAGTTATACCGTTTTGAGTCTCGGGCAGGCAAAGCATAGGTCTCTTTCAGTTGATTCTGAAAATCTTTCTGCTGTTGTGTGTTGACAGGAAGAGGAAACAAAATCCTGGAAGAAATTGATTAATGTAGCTGTCTCTGGTGCTGCAGGGATGATATCCAATCATCTTCTTTTTAAAGTAAGAGCAAATTTCTACTCTCTATTTTGATTAACTTGGCTTAAAAAATAATACCTCCCATAAGGCATAATAGCATGAGTAGTCAATGTTTGGAACTTTTGATTGAAGGCCTTATTTTGGGACTTAATATCTAGCATAAGTTGGTGACTATTTTTTCTTCAAGGGTATTAACAAGCTTCATTTGAGCAATAACTCTTCCTTTGTGTCAGCTTGCTTCAGGTGAAGTTTTTGGGCCTGATCAACCTATTGCATTAAAATTATTAGGATCTGAGCGATCTTTCCAAGCACTTGAAGGTACTGTTTTGCTTAGTTTTGCTCATTTTCTCTTCAAAATGCACATAATTCTTCCTTTTCAATCTGTCATACAATATGAAATACTATCAAAAACATTTCAGGGGTTGCAATGGAACTTGAGGACTCTTTATTTCCTTTACTAAGGGAAGTAAGCATCGGGATCGATCCCTATGAAGTGTTCCAAGATGCAGAGTGGGCACTGCTGATAGGAGCAAAGCCCCGTGGCCCTGGAATGGAACGGGCCAACTTACTAGACATAAACGGCCAGATTTTTGCCGAACAGGTCTCTTTTACCTTCCTCATGCATATTTCAAAGCAAATATTGGTATTTTCTTGAAAGAACATCTTTAATCACAAAGCAAATATTGGTATTTTCTGAGCAAACATTGCAGGGAAAAGCCCTCAATGCAGCTGCATCCCGTAATGTCAAAGTGATTGTAGTTGGCAACCCTTGCAATACAAAGTAAAAAAAAAAAATGCTATTCTTTTTTTTCTTCGTTTGGCATTGATGTCCCACTAATGTAGTTCCCTTTCCTTTGAAGTGCATTGATCTGTTTGAAAAATGCTCCAGATATTCCTGCAAAGAATTTTCATGCCTTGACTAGGTTAGATGAAAATAGAGCAAAATGCCAGGTATCCAACACTGCCAACATGGTCTCTACT
The DNA here is from genome assembly GCA_014898725.1 of Jacaranda copaia. Taxonomy (NCBI): domain Eukaryota; kingdom Viridiplantae; phylum Streptophyta; class Magnoliopsida; order Lamiales; family Bignoniaceae; genus Jacaranda; species Jacaranda copaia. The sequence goes on from JACGDI010005572.1 coordinate 133,290, forward strand.
TTTTTAACTTCTTCATTGAATCAGTAAAACAAATTTAGCTTTTCTGCAGCTGGCTTTAAAAGCTGGAGTCTTCTACGACAACATATCCAATGCGACGATATGGGGGAACCACTCAACAACTCAGGTTCCAGACTTTCTAAATGCTAAAATCAGAGGTGTCCCTGTCAAAGAGGTTATCAAAGATACTAAATGGTTAGAAGAAGAATTCACGGAAAAAGTCCAGAAGGTGAGATGCAAAATAAAGGTTTGCTATTGTTGTTGAATGTGGAATCTCTACTGAAAAAATATTATCTGTTCAAATCGGATATATTACTTCACAGAGAGGCGGGACCCTTATTGAGAAATGGGGAAGATCCTCAGCTGCATCAACTGCTGTCTCAATCGTCGATGCAATAAGGTCTCTCATAACTCCTACCCCTGAGGGAGATTGGTTTTCGTCCGGAGTAAGTTGCCGAGCTCTTGATTAGTTTGGAGGTTAAGTGAAAACGGACTAACCTAACCGTTAAATTAATGACAAAATGTAGGTATATACTTCTGGGAACCCTTATGGGATTGCGGATGACATTGTTTTCAGCATGCCATGCAGATCTAAAGTAAGTGTTATATAAGGTTTTCATTCTAATAAATAACTTTGTCTCTGCACAAATTCTCTTGAAAGACTGCTTCTGACTATCAAATTTCTGATGTTCTTAGGGAGATGGTGATTATGAACTTGTGAAGGATGTAATATTTGATGACTACCTTTGGAGTCGAATCAAAAAGGTGCACTTGTCTTTTTATCCGCTTTTGGAGATTCAAGGAATGTCTCATTCACTGAATGTTTTATTGTGTCGCTACATATTTTTGCTAAAATATAAGTATATCTCGAACTTAGGTTATGAAGGGGTTTTGGTTGAGGTAATCTAATAAGCCTCAAGGTACTAGGCCGTTAATTAAAATTATTATATACTTCCACCGGAGAATTAGGGCTAAGTAGCTAACAATCTTGTTGTGTAAAACTAGGATAACATGTAAACACTTTCTCAACAATGCAATATAGAATGCTATAGGAACATTTAGCATGTCGACATATGGACTGGAAGGGAATATATTATCAGGATTGAACAGTCACTAGAACTCGGTTGCTTTAAGGTAATTTGAATGTGTCGATGATTTTGCAGACAGAAGCAGAGCTGCTTGCTGAGAAGAAATGTGTTGCCCATCTTACAGGAGAGGTGAATAACATTATATCATGTAGTTGAATATTGTACGCCTCTTTGATTCTTAACAATAATAATAGTCAAAAAAAATTGCCACAATGCCCCCTTTTTTCAGGGTATTGCTGTTTGTGATCTCCCCGGAGATACAATGCTTCCTGGAGAAATGTAAACCACCAGCCAAAGGAGATGTCGTACAATAGTCTGTAATCAGTATCAGTATTTTCATAGTAATAATAGGGGCAATTGGAGCCCCTTTCATAAATTTTGAACTCATAAATCTGCTGCCGTTTCACTTGGGCGTAAGTTTATGAGGTGTAGCACTACCGGCGCTCTGTGGAATTTTCTATTGCTTATGTTATACTATATTTTGATATCGCGATGAGTAAATATACTAAAAAACCCCTGAAAATTAAGGATGACTATAGAATGAATTTGAGGTAGGTTTTAGGAGATGCAAAATCTACCTCATTGCTCCCGTTTGAACCCAAAACCCAATGATTGAAATGACTAGACCCATTTTTTTTTTCTTTTTCCAGTTAGCAACATATTAATTTCGCATATGAGGTAGTCTAATTACATAGTCGGAATTTTTACAAGTACAAATACTCATTTTACCATAAACCCTAAACCTTACTTTTCTATCTTAACATACAAATAATACATTAGGGATGGATTCAAAATGAGTTTAGTTAAACTTGCAACCCACCTCCAACCAGATCGAGTATTTAAAATGAGAGAGAACCTATACTCACCTTAAGATCCATTTACTTATCTTTCAATCCATTTTGCACAATGCCCCAATTACTCGGACCCACTGAGTTCGTAGTCCGTACCTATTTAGAACTCCAATTTCAAGTAGGTTTTACTTATCCTATAATGATTCCCGTAAGGGCACATTTAGTTTGTTAGATATGCTTTGATAGATAATTTTATCAAGGCTCATCAAGTGTTTCGCTGAAATGAGAAAGCTCAAGATTAAGCCATAGACTAGTATTTAATCTCTAATTCAATTGATAGTTAATCTAACCAATTGAGCCAAAATTATATAATCCAAGAAGATAGCAAAAGTAAGAAATTAGTGAATTAACAATTATACCCACGAAATTCAATTTGTCTTTTCTAATGAGTATTTTAATAAATTCATTAGCTCAAATATTTAATCCTTATATCCAAATAAGGGATTAATAAATCAATATATATCCAAACTGTAAATCCTAATCACCAAACATAATATTATATTATCCTCAACAGTATAATTCTACTATATTATTATAATTTTATCAATTCTATCTATAAAACCAAACAAGCCCTGAAGGGACCATCCGAATAGTGCATTCAGCATTACCAAAAAGAAACCCAAAGACAATCTCTTCCAAGCAGGGACGCAAGCAACGATTAACATACAAGAAGTCAACGTCAAATTCTAGAACGCCAAAATGCTCAGTTACTACAAGATCTCCACAGATCCCAAAGTTCAACACACCGTTATTCAGTGAAGGATGATAAGCTCATCATACATAGGAGATCAAACAAAATCTACTGTCTAATGCTTCTAGGGCAGAAGCTGTATCTAATAATTCAGAAACTTAGTTCAGCAATAAATTTATAACGGTATTTGCCAACATTACAGAAGCAGCCGGGTGGACTGCTCCATGACCAGAATCCTATGTCGCCTAAACACTATTTCAACAGAACCAAACGAAAAAAATATCTGTCTTCTGAGTTCTGCCACATGTAATGGTTCAAGTGAACATCATCCAACTAGTGTATGAATAATCTTTTTCACTTGTGCGATTCTATTAGAGCATCAGTGGGAGACTCCCAGAGTTTATTTTGCAAAAATACAGGTCCCTATTTTGAAGCCGAGAGAGAGAATTAGGACCCAAAAACATATGAAGTAGAACCAACCCCTAGAAAGTGTTGAAACAGTCTTCCCTGGAAATATGCTAACACTTGATTCCAGACTCGCAGAACCATCATCACCTCTTGAAAAGCCAAAAGAAAGAACAACATTGAAGTTCTCAAGCTTGCTCAAAGACTGGTCTCTCCCATTGCAACCGGCAGTCAGATTTCTTATTTGAATCATGCCAGCAGTAACATGGACTGAACTGGAAGGTTGAGATAAAGAATTGAGACGAAGAGCTGTGTCTTTTGAAGGAAATTCTGCAGCAATGGCTGGTGGGGCAGGGATGCCGGCCAACATATGACTTGCCTGTTTGATGAATGGATACTGAAAATCTGCATCATATGAGAAACCATGTTACATCTCTCAGCAATATACCACAACATGCAGGGCCCACTGCTGTACGAGAAAAGTACCGCTAGACAGGCAATAACTAGAGTTATCTAAAGTGGGATGACTTTTTATTACCTGATTCATGTTCAGCAGAATCTAGCTTATCAGATGTTGATGCACCATAATTATTGTTATCAACAAGTTGTCCACTAGGCAAAGTGGATTTCTCAGTTCCATTATTCAATTCCTGGCATAAAAAAGTACATGTTAGAGCACTGCATTTTAAAGTGAGCACAACAGAATTGTGAGGAAGTTCAGGTGTAACTTGTAACATTACCTCTGGAGGAAGCAATGCTTGATCAGATTTGAGTTCCTCATCTCCTAGCACCACTGAAGGATCATATGCAAAATGCTGTGCGTTGTCATCATTGGCATCAAAGAATGTGAGGTACTCCTCAAGCATGTCAAAAGCAGAGGTATTAGTTTCAACAGGATTAGACAGATCGTTGGCTTCAATAAATCCCCCATTGCCATACAGAAGGTTATCAGAAGTATCCATGTATGGTTCATCAAGTAAGTAATCCAAATCATCAGAATTCCCAGACTTGCTGGATTCACCAATATATTCATGCTTAACTGTTCTTACATCCATATCATAGGGAGCAGGCAGATCATATAAGTTCTTATCCTCATGCTGCTCAGGTTCACAATATTGTCCAGCATTCAGCAAAAGCTTTTGAGTGTCATTGACAGACTCTGCGGTTTCTTCACCCAAGTTGCCATCTGCGGACTGGACATTCAATGGAAGAGAAGAAGCATCGGATGGTACATCTGATCCAAGAATCTGGCACAAAGAGACATTTAGTAGAAGATGATTATGGAAGTAGAAATACTGCATAACAAAGACTTCTCAAAGAAAGTCAACTAAAAGCAGAACTGATCATTTCATAGATAAAGGTTGTGCATTGGGTACCATTTCATGATTTTTCTTACATTAATGAGCTTTTTTACCTCCTTAACCTTTTGGAAACAGAATAAAAATAACAGATTAGAGAAAAAGGGTGACAATACAATTAATACATATCAGTAGACAGCGGGGACGCTAATGAGAATGTTCCAGAACCAGAAAGTAAAAATGTATGACCGATAACTACAGCAAAAATGATAAATTTATTTAAACTAAGAATATATCTGACAGCAATTTTTGGGACTTCATATATAAAGAAGTTTGGAAAGAGGAAGCATGAATATATAACCAATAAACAAGCTAGGTTGGATGGTCTACTATATCAAAAAGGCTAGGTTTGAGAATAGCAGCCAAACACCCTGTGTTGCAGTGGCACTAAACCATATAAAATTGCAGTCATTCCACATACAATTGTTAACTACAAGCGCTTGCTAAAATCTTTCTTCCAACATTTTCTTCTTCATTTTTCACTAAGAATTCCCATATTGCCTATGTCTAACTCCCAAGACAGTAAAACTAGCTAGCGATGTCTGAGTTTCCAAGGCAAATCATACCAGAATCATATTCGTATGTCCTCTGAGTACTTACACTGTTTTAAAATTTCAGATTCATGCAACAAAATCCTAACAAATCGCCTATGCCATTGCTTTACATATTTTTTTCTCCTTTAAATTGTTCCCGAATGTATCGTTGATTTTTTGACTCAACAGATGATGTGATTAGGAAAGATAAAAGCCTTGAGTCTGTATTAGCATGCACATGTTTTGTACTAGACAAAGGAAGGGGAGGTATCAATTTCACAAAAGACTATAATGGTAAGAGCACAAACCTGTTCAAGATCATGACCGTCCAAATAAGCATCATCACCAAAGTCAACTTCCTCCGCAACCTCCGCTTTTGGAACCAATTCCAACTCATCATCCTCCCATTCGTCTTCCACAAATGGTGCCCCATACTGTTCACCATTCTTTGGCCCTGAACCACTCTTCTGAAAAACTCGGCAAAGCACAAATGCATCCTTTTCCACAAAATTGCCGACAGTTTAAAAAAGGAGATAACTTTGTAATAACAAATCATCCTCCATGTCAAACACTATAACAATGATCACAATAAGCATAAAATATTTTTGTATCAAATTTACTCCAATGTTGATAACAGTAGCACTAACTACAGCAATAAAATAAAGGTATATCTCAAGTTAATTCCCTTTTTCAGAAAATTTTGTACATCTTCCTTTACTATGTTGATTAATCAAAAACTTGCTCCAACATATACATCCCTCAAATCATTCATGACTCATTTTCTTTTCTTTCAAGCCTACCCCATTAGGTTTCGTTGTAATAATTCATACAATTCCGTCAACCAAAAACATGATATGGCAATTGTTAAAAATATCATACAAAGTCAGAAAAAAAATTGATCATGTGTCCCCACCTGATTAATGCCAGCTCTCTCCAACAGCAAGTCAGCAAGCCTGTACTCATGCATAACCCAGTTAGTTCTCTGCCCCTTTGGAGCACGGCCACTATGATATACAAGTGTTTTCTTCATCCCAACAATTTGTGATTTATGGTAGACAGCCCTGTCCTTCCCAGTTGTCTTCCAATATCCTTTTTCAGTGGCTCGGTTGGTCCTTGCTCCATTGCCATACTTCTTATCCAGAATGCTGAAGAAATACCACTCCAAATCTCTGGTCTTCAGCCTTGAAAAGCCTAAAACGACTCCAAAGTTACTATTGCATTCATTTCAGGCTTGGAATGATAAAAAAACAAACTCACAATGCCACAACAGTGATGTTAAAATCATCAGCATTTAAATCATACATCCATGCGCAATGATAAAATGTGATGGGTATGGAATTGTTGTCAATCTTGTTACACACAATTTAATTACTTAAAAATCAATTTGAGATGGAAATATCCTTAAAAAGAGAGCAAGAATGACATGAATGGGAACATTCAATTCAGAAAGAACACGAAACCATTGGAACCTTTTGTTCTGTTTTATTCTGAAGGAAAACCATGGTGAAGAACATAAGGGAGCATGCTGACGGAGAAGAATAAATACTTTGTTTTCCTTTTCCATGAAATTTTTTTATTCTAAAATTATGATATGCATCATTTGATAGGAGATAAAAGCAGAGAGAATTTGTGTCACTCACATTATTCATTCCCCAAACAGCTTATCCAATTGCTTAGACAAACTTACAACCACACGGATGGATAAAACTTAATTATCATGTAAAAATCTATACTTTTGAAAACGATGAGACATAATCAGAAAAATTGATGCTTGAAAGGTAGAATAATGCTCCCCATCATCTTAGGCTATACTCTTAACGAAAAAGAGATGCACCCAAGTCTAGTGCTATGACACCCTTAAGCAAACTTGTTCAGAGACCAGATCTACAATGAATTTCAACAAGTTGATAAATCATGGATCCCGCAACAATTCACCAGCTGAACCTGTCCACCGACTCCCACACAAACATAAAAATGCAAAGAGAAAAAGAAAAAAGGAAAACCCCACAAATTCTCACCCCAAAACCCCATACGAAAAAATATCTCAATAGAAAAAAGAACAAATTGAAGAGAAAACATTTGGCACTAGCAATCGAGAAGATAGGCATTCATCAGTACAACATCTCTCCAAAAAACTAGTCAATTTTACCTCAAATCACTCCACAGCAAGAACCTTGCTTCTACCAGAAGCAAAAAGCAGCAGTAGCAGAGAACAATTTGACAAAAGACAAATCAACAAATACAAAAGAGGGTCAAGGGCATACTAGGAAGATCCCACGGCTCGGCCTTGTAAATATCGATCTCAGAAATCGCATCAAAACGAAAACCCTTTCCACAGACTTTTCGCCTCAAATAGTATTGCACCAACTCCTCGTCCGTCGGATGGAACCGGAAACCCGGCGCCAGCATACTCGACGATCCCGATGAACTTTTCTTGCCTGCAATAGACTCCATTTCCACACAAACAAAATTGATCCGAGGGTTTTTCGAATTTTGAAGATTTAGGTTTCTTTGGGAAGTGGGGTTGGGTTAATGGTCCTGGAAAAAAGGTACTGCCACTGAATAATAGATTCTTGTAGAAGAAGTAGGCAAAAAGTGAGCTCAGATATAAATACAATTATTAGTATTATAACAAAAATCTGGATAATCCGGATTAAATTTGGGTTTGGATAACGGGGCTGTGATATTAGTGTGGTCAACGTGGAACGCGTGGCCACCGTGGGGAGAGAATGGCGGGTTTGGGTCACGGGCTCAAACCTGTTATACAAAAAAATAGTGCCAAAGGTCGAATTTGTGATAATAATATTGTCGATTAAATTGAGAAAGTTGAATTTATTTAAATAATAAAACTTGAATAATTTTAGTAAGTCTAAAGTCAATTGCGACCAACTTCATGCTAGTGTTTGTTTAATCGATGTTTTTAGTTGAAATAAGGAAAATATTTAATTGTGACTTAACCTATGACTAGCAATTTTGGCATGCGTTAAAATTTATATACTAAAAAGTAAATAAAAATATAATTTTTTTAATAATTATAAAGTACTTATTTGTTTTTTTTAAAAAATGTAAAAGTTGTTGTAGAATGAAATAATATAAGAAAAAAGAAAAAAATATAAAATTAGAGGAAGATTAAAAATTATTATGTTGGAGAAAAGAGAAAATAAAAGTGTGATTATCTTTTAAAAATGGGAATATATTTGAATTCCGCCAAAAATATATCATGATAGTTATTTAAAGGTTTAGTATTTTATTAATGGTATATATAAAATGAATAATATAACTCAAATGAGTAAATAAAAATATTATTCTTAAATTTATTATATTTTTAAGTAACTTTATTATAATTTTAAATATAATATTGCACTTTATAATAATTTGATCTTGTTCAAATTTGACCGCGCATAAGTAAATACTTTTGTTTCTTTTACTATAACTATAAATAACGTATTACGTAAAATTTAACTATTTATTTGTAAGTATCTCTTTATTTTATATAATGATCTTTGATGTTATCAAATTTTTTTGACAAAATTAAATTAATTTATAAATTACTTCTCTTTTTCCTATATAAATACATTTTAAAAAATAAAAACTCATTACAACTAACAGAAGAATAATATATTATGGAGTTGAGTGTTTCCCGTCCAATAACAAATTATTAACTTTATTTGTACATTCAGAATATAAAAAATTGTTATAAATTATAATAACTCAATTAATTAAGCTAATAGACAAAATTAATTAGTAATTAGTATTGAGAAATACCTATAATTGGCAGCATTTAAAGGCATTCGGGTGTTCTTGTCTAATTCAAAAGCCGCCAATAAGGAGAATGTATCAACGCGAATTTCAAGGGGTGATGATATTTCCAGGCTAACTCTTTAATTACCAGAAAGACTGCAGCATCAGTGTGTTGTACTTTTTTATGTATAAGTGGTGCATTAGCGTGACGATAGAAAGAATGAAGTTCGCTTCCTTGTTTACTCGGAAACTGCGTCGTTTCGTGGTGGCGCAAGTGCATCCGTCAACACAAAGGAGCAATTTCGTGTATGTGGTTTGACTAACGCCAAGCAATACGAAACTATCCCCACAAACTATGTTATTTTAAGGGGGTGGAATATTCTAGAACTTTATTTGTTTTTGTTTTTGTTTTTATTTATTTTTTCAATTTTCTTGGGAAGTTATTGGTGTTGACAACTAACCCTCTCTATGTTATTTCATGAAAATAACACATTAGCCATGTTTCTACGCTTTAGGATTCTTGTGGTATATAAAAGACCCTTTTTATTAAAAAAGTAAAAATAAAAATATATTTTTTTTAATTTAAACTAAGAATAAGGAATTATTTTTCTATCACAATATAAATTTTTTAATGTGTTTGAAAAGGGTGAGACAATTAAACTTATAAAATATTAATACACAACTGATGAATATAACTTAAGAAAATTTTCGATTCAATTTGGTATTGTACAATAGCCAAAAGAGCTCACATGAAAGGTTGAAATCAGATAAATTCCTATAAATTTATCTTTAAAAAAAAATACTTGGAAGGTATTTAATAACACAATTGATATTAGGAATTTGAAAAGTTTATAACATCAAATCACAAAAAAAAATAAAAAAAATCTACTGTAACATTGATCAACAAAATAAACAATTTGATTTTGTGTCATAGTAAATGAGGCATTTGTTTAGGATATATAACGAAGTATATCATATGGGCTTAATATTAATCACATTACGCACAATGTACTATCTATAGATTTATATATATACATATATATTAACATCAATAAACTTATCAAACAAGTTTTATTCTATCAAAGTCTTGCACAAAAAGTCATTAAGGAGTTGGAAATTTTCCATTAAGTCAGAATATAAGTTTTATTTGATAGGAAAAATTTAGCACCTCACTCAGGGTAACCTCGAAGTTGAGACACCACACAATTCAATCTTAATCCATAAACTTATATATCATAAAGGCCCATAGTAACAATTCAAAAATTATCAAAGCCAATAACAGATTCAACTTAACAGATTTCAAACATAACTTTAATTACATGCCATAAACTACCTCGAGACACAAACATAATATTTACATGCCCGAGGTCATAGTTCAACTTTACATACCACAATCTTACTAAGTTGAAAAACCTAAAATTCAAGGGAGACTTATGCACATATATAGCCATGGTACTAATACATAACATATCTTCCACACCTTCAACCAAAATGTCATGGTCCGTCACCTATTCCTATTTGAGACAATAAAAAAATAGTGTGGGAGGGTAAGTCCAAAAAACATAGTGAGGGATAATCATAAGGATAAATACTGAAAATCTATCAAGGAAACATCAACTTAATAGATCATAATTTATAGTCGGGTGAGTACATATCAAGAAACAAGCAGTGATAATTTAGCAATAGAAAACTCTTCTACCTTGTTGCTCCATGATTAGATTACAGGCAATCAAGGAATAGTCAAGTAAAGCAAACCTAAAACATATGCATTGCA
>JACGDI010005573.1:15009-29883 GCA_014898725.1 Jacaranda copaia
AATCTGTTGATATAACATTGAAGATAAAGTCTTCAACCTTTGATAGCTTTTTTTCTAAAAGCTGCAGAATATAACTAGATCTGAAATAGCAAAAAAGTTTGAAGAGTATGTATATAAAGATAGTGAGGACTTGAATAATTTTTGTAGGTTGTACATACTTTTTGTTTTTAATTATTTTCTGTTTCCAACATCTAATTATTAGACTCCATGATTTCTCCTATCATACTTGGACAATTTGTCTAGAGTTGGTCTGTATGCATAGAGCATAGCTGCATACTATTTGCTTATCCAAGATATGAAGAACCATTTAGGAGTAGATGGAGAAAAAAGCAAGAAGTACATTGATGGGTGCATAGTCGGTTTGATGACAAGTGTTTCCTTCGTTTTCTAATAACATTGATTGTATTTATATTCAAGTGAGTATAATTTTTCAATTTATGAATGGTAGGCATAAGTTTATGAATGCATCCTGTCACTGGTTTCACCAGTGAATTTGTTTGAGTTTCCACGCTTTTACTAGTGGAAGGATAGCGAACTCCCACATAATATGGAGGAGGCAAAGAATAAATTGAAGCAAATTATAGTAAAAATGGTAATAATTGTAACAATTAATTGTTAGCTTTTTGTATAAGAATTTGAATTTGATAATTATTTTCATTGTAATAGGTTGTAGCCCTCAACTTTGCTCTAGAGGAGTTAGAATTAACAGTTTTGATCAAGAAATTAGAGGCTGCCAGTACTACTATCAATGAAGTCCAAGTTTGTAATCATACAATATATAAAGTAATTATTGCAGCTAAAGTTAAAGAAATTCAATCATTGAAAGAAAAAATTACTTCATTCGATATGATGGCAATGAAGGAGCAAGGTGAGGAGGAGCATCTAGCCAAGGACAAGACTGATGGGGAGGAGCTTGAATAGGAAGTTGGTGAGTTTGTACATGAGGAGGGACTTGATTTGGTAGATGATGCACAAAAAGAAGAGGATGAATCTGAAAACACGATAAATGAAGAAAGTCGAACAAAATACTATCATGATCTTTCATATTCCCCTAACCTTTGAAGACAAAATTTTATGTACCAATTCAAGCGGCTGAGTTTGAGGAATTTGAGATTGAAGTGGCAAATGTCATGTCCTCGATTGGAACAAATGTGCGTAATTGAGAAAACAAGAAGCCAAAATAGAAATCTCCAAATTATGTCAGCCCCCCGAGCACCATACTAGCCAAAAAAGCAAGACAAGTGACAAAGACCTATGGTCCTCGTGCAAAAAAATAATAAAAAATAAAGAACAAGAAAAAAAGAAGGTGTTGTCAACTACTTAATATTTTAAGTTTTTGTTATTTGCATTTCAGTTATAAATTATCTGTTTGTAATAAATGTACTGATATCTTATTCTTTATTGGTTGATATTTATACTTAATGTGATCATATCTTATACTTCATGGTGGCGATATTTATACTTAATGTGCTGTGTCTTTTGTACTCCAAGTTGGTGATATTTATACTTAATGTGCTATTCTTTTGCACTTCATGTTGGTGATATTTGTATTTCATGTATTGATCTCTTGTACTATATAGTTGATTCTTTATACCTAATGTGCTTGAGTTTTGTACGCTATGTAGACATATTTTGTACTCTAACAAAAGATACTTCAATAGTTGATGCAATGCACTTAATGTGTTGAGTTTTGTATCCCATGTTGGTTATATTTTGTACTTTAGTATGAGATACTTCAATAGTTGATACTTTACACTTAATGTGCTTGAGTTCTATACTCCATGTTGATTATATTTTGTACTTTAGTAGAGGATATTTTAATAGTTGATACCATGCACTTAATGTGCTTGAGTTCTATACTCCATGTTGGTATATTTTGTACTTCAATAAGGGATACTTCAATAGTTAATACTTTGTACTTAATGTGCTTGAGTTCTGTAATTCATATTGGCTATTTTTTGTACTTCAATAAGGGATACTTCAATAGTTGATACTTTGCACTTAATGTGCTTGAGTTTTATACTTCATGTTGGTTATATTTCTTACTTCAATAAGGTATACTTCAATAATTGATACTTTGCACTTAATGTACTTGAGTTTTGTACTCCATGTTGGCTATATCTTATACTTTAATAGGAGATACTTCAATAGTTGATACTTCATATTTACTGTGCTTGAGTTCTATACTCCATGTTGGTAGATTTTGTACTTCAATAGGAGATACTTCAATACTTGATTCTTTGTACTTAATGTGCTACTCTTTTGTACTTCAATTGTTAACACTTTGTACCTAATGTGTTGTGTTTTGTACTATAAAGGACCAAAGATATCAGTCCAATCCAAGTGGCAAAGGAACTAACTAGCCCAAAGATTGAAGCATCTGATCCCTATAAAGGAAGTACTGATTATTGAGGTCATGAACTTATTCCAGTAGAAGAGCGAGAAGTCATTGACAACTTTGTCAGAAAAGATAATTTGCGATAACAAAATTTGCTTATTATTTTTCTTTCGGATAAATTGGTGTCTAAACTAACAATTAACAATTATGTAAGGTGACTGTCTGGGAGGGAGCAAGACAGTTTCTAGATGACAGAAGCTTTTGTAAGCTCTTATTTGGAGAACTTATTGGTGACATAATGGACTGCTACATATCAATATTATGCAGCCCATCTTTCAGCAACATGTGTCACCACAAGGTGTAGTTTACGTACATAATAGCGCAGGTATGTGGTGGTTTCCTAACTTATTTAGTTCATGTTTTCAATAAGTGTAACCATTTGTTCTATACTTCATAGGCTAATATATTAGACAAACTTGAGGGACACAACTTGAAGGATATGACAAATGAAGAATTTGTGGCGATGATACCTACACTTAACTCCTTCACTCATAAAGATTTGAAAGGCCTCATGTTGGATGTTGTAAACTAGTGTCGTTACATAATCCTATCGATTTGTCAGCACCATCACTGGTTTTTGGTTGTCCTTAACACCTCGACTCATTTTTTCTTGTATATGAATTTAATAATAACCGCCAGATACAAACCAATAGCTACTGCTATTGTAAATTTGCTTCCTTTTCCTATGATTTTTTCATAAAGTAGGAAGTAAACAATTGATCAATATTTTTGTGGGCTTTATTCTACTCTCGGTACATGAAGCTTTCATTGGGGTGTCATGTGGATGAATACATGAGGCAAAAAAAAAAAAAAAGCAGACAGCAAAAGGTTACAATAGATTGAGATGTCTATGTGTGCCTTTGGGTAGAATGTTTCGCTAGAGACACCCTCAAGTTTTGGAGGTTTGCTAGAACATTTGACATGGACAAATATTGTGCCACAATGGCATATGCAATATTAAGTCATGAAAATGCCAGAATTTGAATCACACTTTGTTTGTAAATACATATGTAAATTGAAGCATATTTTATATATAATATTATTTTGTATGTAAGTGTAGTTTTTCATCAAGCATTTATAATATGTTAAATTGAAATTAGACAGTGAATTGAGTACAATTTGAGGAAAATGAAGTATAAAAGTGAAAAAAATAAAGTATAACCATTGCATTGATGTATAATATGCCCAGTTTTACAGAAATTGGACAATGAATTTGAATACAATATGAGAAAAATAAAATACAAACCCAAAAAAATAAGGTATAAAACATGTATCATTGAAGTATACTTCAATTCCATTGAACACAAGGAGTGAATCTAAGTACAATTTGACTGAAATAAAGTACAAACTCAGAATAAACAAAATATAAAATGTCTTTTGATGAAATACACTTCAGTTTAATTGAAAATGCCTAATGAATTTGAATACAATTCGAAGAAAATGAACTGCAAATCCAGAACAAATAAAGTATAAATTTATTTTTGTTGAAGTACAATTTGATTTCACTAAAACTGGGCAGCCAATTTAAGTATAATTTGAGGAAAATAAAGTACAGAGCCAGAACAAATAAAGTATAAGATGTGTTTCTTTGAATTTTACTTCAATTCAACTGAAACTGGGTAAGAAATGTGAGTACAATTCGAAGAAAATAAAGTGCAAACCCCAAACAAATAAAGTATAAAATGTGTTTCATCGAAATATACTTCAATTCCATTGAAACTGGGCTGCCAATTTGAGTAAAATGAAGTACAAACCTTAAACAAACAAAATATAAAATGTATTTTTTTGAAGTTTACTTCAATTCAATTGAAACTGGGCAAGGAATGTGAATACAATTTGAAGGAAATGAAGTATAAACCCAAAACAAACAAAATATAAAATATTTTTGTTGAAGTACACTTCAATTTCAATGAAACTAGGCAACCAATTTGATTACAATTTTAGGGCAATGAAGTACAAACCAAGAAAAAATAAAGTATAAGATGTGTTTCTTTAAAGTTCATTTCAATTTAGTTGAAATTAGGTAGGGATTTTGAGTATAATTTAAGAGAAATGAAGTACAAACCCTGAACAAACAAAATATAAAATATGTTTCTTTAAAGTTCACTTTAATTTAATTGAAACTTAGCAGTGAATGTGAGTACAATTTTAGTGTACTGAAGTACAAACATTGAACTAACAAAATATAAAATATATTCTTTTGAAGTACACTTATTGTAATTTAAAAATTATTCTCCAATAATTAAAATGATTGTCATGTACAATATTTTGAAATTATCGTATCACGTGAAGTACGTATTTGTACTGGTGATATTGTGGATATTATCATTAACCTCTCATTTGTTAACATTTTTGAAAGTATAAGAATTCTTTCATTACCGCGATTGACAACATTCATCGGTTGAACACTAGTGGTTAACAAATTAAAACTTTAATATAATTTTATTCATATGATAAAAATCACACATATTTTTATAATTTGGTTATTATTTACTAAGCCTTAAAATTCAAATCATTGAACATATGTCAATTCAACAATATTAGTAAAAATATTAAAGTATCAAATTCAAAATTGTCGAAATAAGGAAAAAATTGTCTAGAAATATTATATTATTTGTACTTTATATGTAAATACATAAGTAAATTGAAGCATATTTTATTTATAATATTATTTTTTATGTAAGTGTAATTTTTCATCAGTATTTAAAATATTTTTCATTGAAATTTGGTAGTGATTTTGAGTTAAATGAAGTACAAACGTGGAACAAACAAAGTATAAAATATGTTTTCTTGAAGTACACTTAAATTAAATTGAAATTAAAAAGCGAATTTAAGTACAATTTGGAGGCATTGATGTACAACCCCAGAAAAAAAAATTATTAAATATGTTTCAGTAAAGTACACTTCATTTTCATTAAAATTGGGTGGCCAATTGGATTAAAATTTGAGAAAATTGGAATACAAACTAAAAAAAAAATAAAGTATAAGATGTGTTTCTTTAAAGTTCACTTTAATTCAATTAAGATTGGGCAAGGAATGTGAGTACAATTCAAAAAAATAAAGTACAAACCCCGAACAAACAAAATATAAAATGTGTTTCGTGGAAGTATACTTCAGTTCCACTGAAATCGGTAGCCAATTTGAGTAAAATGAAGTATAAACTAAGAAAAAATAAAGTATAAAATGTGTTTCTTTGAAATTTACTTCAATTCAATTGAAACTAGGCAGGGAATGTGAGTAGAATTCAAAGAAAATAAAGTACAAACCCAAAACAAGTGAAGTATAAAATGTGTTTCATTGAAGTACACTTCAATTCCACTAAAACTGGCAGCCAATTTAAGTAAAACTGAGCAGGAAATTTGAGTACAATTTGAAGGAAATGAAGTACAATTCCAGAACAAAAAAAGTATAAAATATGTTTCGTTGAAATACACTTCAATTTTACTAAAACTGGCAGCCAATTTGAGTAAAATTTGAATAGAATGAAGTACAAATCAAGAAAAAATAAAGCTAAGATGTGTTTCTTTGAAGTTCACTTTAATTCAATTGAGATTGAGCAAGCAATTTGAGTACAATTCGAAGAAAATAAAGTACAAATCTTGAACAAATAAAGTATAAAATGTGTTTTGTTGAAGTACACTTTAGTTCCATTGAAACTAGCTGCTAATTTGAGTAAAATTTGAGTAAAATTTGAGTAAAATGAAGTACAAACCAAGAAAACATAAAGTATAAGATGTGTTTTTTTGAAATTCATTTTTATTCAGTTGAAATTGGGCAAAACATTTGAGTACAATTTGAGGGAATTGAAGTACAAATCCAGAACAAACAAAGTATAAAATGTGTTTTATTGAAGTACACTTCAGTTCCATTGAAACTGATAGCCAATTTGAGTAAAATAAAGTACAAACCAAGAAAAAATAAAGTATAAGATATATTTCTTTGAAGTTCACTTCAATTCAATTGAAATTGGGTAGGAAATTTTAATACAATTCGAAGAAAATAAAGTACAAATCCAGACAAATAAAGTATAAAATTTTTTCGTTGAAGTACACTTCAGTTCCACTAAAACTGGCAGCTAATTTGAATAAAATAAAGTACAAACCAAGAAAAAATAAAGTATAAAATGTGTTTCTTTGAAGTTCACTTCAATTTAATTGAAATTGAACAGGAAATTTGAGTACAATTTGAAGAAAATAGAGTAGAAACCCAGAACAAACTCAGTATAAAATATTTTTCATTGAAGTACATTTCGATTCTAATGGCAATTTAAGTACGATTTGATGAAATTGAAGTACAAACCTAGAACAAATAAAGTATAAAATGTATTTTTTTGAAGTTCACTTCACTTCAACTAAAACTAGGCAGAAAATTTGAGTACAATTCAAATGAAATAAAGTACAAACCCAAAACAAACAAAGTATAAAATATATTTCGTTAAAGTACACTTCGGTTCCATTGAAACTGGGCAACCAATTTAAGTAAAATTTGAGTAAATTAAGTACAAATTCTGAACAAAGTATAAAATATTTTTCGCTGAAGTATAAAATTTAACTAATTTACTTATTCTTTGCAAGTTCAACGATTATACCTTGTTCTACCACACTTTTCATACTTAATTACACGTTTCTCAATTTGTGATGGAATTCTCTGTGTCCTTCTATGCTTAGGCTAAGATCAGTAATCAGGTGCATTAATGAGGCCATCATCATCTGACAGGAACAGATTCACATCAAATGTAGGAATATGGTTTATCACTACTTGGTATGCTTGTTGATACATCTCAACTTGGTAGTATTGATCGATGAAATCATACAGTGAAAGTGACCTTGACTCGATACAAGCACAAGCATGTTTGCATGGTATTTTATCAATCTGTCATGCTCTATACAAACAAACCCTGCCATGTAAATCTACAACATACAATTTATCTTACTCATTCACCTCAAAGCTCTAACCACTAGACATGACAACTTTTAAGTAATGAGAACACATATGATTGATTGCCAACTTCTTCTCTTGCTTGGGACATATTTGACCAACTATTTTATGAGATTCTTCTTGTCGATCATACATCATAACCATTATTTGCATGCGTATGTGATCAACCATGGTTGCAACTGGCATAAATTGGGCTAGTTTAACCCAATTGTTCCAACATTCTACTTGATTATTGTTTATTACCCCCCTCCCCTATTAATCTCCACTGAATAAGGAATTTACCTAGCATGGTGGGTCAAACTACATAATAAAGTCTCTAGCAAGCGGCAACTACTCCAAGATGCTATTTATATGTCGTGTATACACTTACCTTGTAGATGCACATGCAACTTTCATAAAAATAGAGCACTAATATTTCTCATTATTTAGAGGGTATTTCCTTAATACTTGAATTTAAAATAATAGAACAGTAACGTGCTAAATGTTACAAATTAGAGTTTATTTCACATAATTGTTTCACAAAAAAGATAAAGTACACTTACTCATTTCTTAAAGTTACCTACTAAGTGTCTCAAGCAATATACATGGTGGCTACTGGAAATATCATGGAGATGGCCTTAAGAAGACTTGGATGTCGATCGGAGAAGAAAGTGAACCTTGATAGGCCAGGTAGATATTGAGAATCTAAGATACTTCTTAGCTTGAAGCAGAACAACTTCCAATTAATATCATTTTCAGAGTCAACAACTGCATGCTAGCGTAAATAAGTCATCATTAGCATCCTTACTGACAGCATTGAGTAAGCATACTTTGTATTTATTTTTAATATAGGTGCCATCTAAAAATATCAAGGGCCTGCATCCCCAAAGAAAACCAATAAAGTAGGCACTGAAATATATAAATAGTCGATGAAAGTTTTGACTAATTAGGTCAATCTCATAGTCTGCAATATTTTTAAGGTTTGTCCTCTTCACAATATTATAATACCACCTCAACTTATTATAAGATCCCTTCTCAGCGCCATGGATGTCATGCATAGCTAATTTCTTACCTATTTATGCTTTATGGTACCTAAGTTCCACACCGTATTCTCTGTGGACATCTTTCAATATGATAGAGGACTAATAACATGGCTCTAATCTCAATTTATCATTTACAGTGGTAGCAACCCAAGTGGAATTAGCTTTAGGATGTGCCCTTGTTCAAAGATTAGCCTCACCACGTGTGCTCTAGATTGCATTTTTGAATGCCAATAATTTATCAGCCTTATGCCTTGATGCATAAATTCTCCATTTGCAATTTTCATCACTGCAAACGGCTATGATTTTTTTGTTGTCATTTTTTTTGTATTTAAATGACTGCAAAGTAGGCACTGCATAATTCTTAAGTATAATTCTGAACTCTTAAGCATTCTTGAATGTCTGACCCTCCCCATATATGCAATTCCTCTATGCATCAATTGAGTTGATAGTTAAAGCCAATTTATTGTGCGATGCATTAGTCGAACCAATTTCCTCCTCGACTGCATCTCTTGAGGTTGAAAAATGAAGTATAATTTCAGAAAAAAAAGAAGTACAATTTTAATAAATTGAAGTATAATTTCAGGACATTTGAAGTATAAAATCCTAGCAACTGCAGTATAATTTTTTATAATCTATTAATAAAATGCTTGAAGTATTAAACTTAAATAATAGAGTACAAGTTTATATGAAATAAAGCACAATTTCAGATAACTGAAGTATAAATTTGTATAGAGTGAAATACAATTTTGAATAGTTTAAATATAAAACCCTAACAACTGCAGTATAATTTTAGATAATCAATAAATAAAACACTTGAAGTGTAGAAAATTAATAAATAGAGTATAGATTTACGTAAAATAAAATATAAAATGAAGTATAATTTAAAAAAAAAAGAAGTACAATTTTAATAAAGTGAAATATAATTTCCAAACCTTTCAAATACAAAACCGTAGCAACTACAGTATAATATTTGATAATCCATTAATAGAATACTTTAAGTATAAAACTTAAATTATAGAGTACAATTTTATACCACTGAAGTACAAATTTGTATAAAGTGGAGTAGTTTAAGTATAAAATCCTAGCAACTGCAGTACAGTTTAGGATAATTATTAAATAGAACACTTGAAATATAGAATTTCAATGAATAGAATACAAGTTTAGATAAAATAAAATATAATTTTAGAAAAAAATGAAGTACAATTTTAGATAAAGTGAAGTATAATTTCCAAACATATGAATCATAAAACCAAAGCAACTGCAGTATAATTTTTTATAATCGTTTAGTTAAACACTTGAAGTATAAAACTTAAATAATGGTGTACAATTTTTTGTCAAATGAAGTACAATCTTATTTGCAATGAAATATAATGTAGAACACTCTAAGTAGAGAAAGATTTTCAAATAAATGGGGTACAATTTTAGAACACTTGATGTACAAAACTTTACAAACTGCAGTACAATTTAGATTTTATGAAAGTATTACCTTAAAACATCACAGTTCTTCTTGGCACTACTGCTTGATTCATCCTTTCGGTTTACCAAAATGTCAACAATGTTTATCTTCAATGTCAAATGCAATAAAACCATATTCAGGACATCTTTGTCATTAGTTAATATCACGTACAATCTTTGATGTAGAACTATATATCACAAACTGAAGAGCTCAGCGTTGATTTCATACTATTTTCTTGTGAGATTAATGAACATATCCATTAAAGTCGTAGTATCCTTAAATGACATTATATGGAGCTAGTTTTTGTAGCGGCAACTCCCTAACACTTGATTGAACACTCCACCTTCACTACTAGTTGACATTGTCAGAAAAATACAAGAAAATCAAAAGCAACTGAGAAGCAACTGAGAAGAAAAAAAACCTAAAAATAATGAAGAAGAAAGTTGAAAATGATGAAAATGAAAGGAGAAGAAGACAATGCAGATGTCGGGCTGATGATTGTTGGCTCTCATGATTATTCTTGTTCCCGCCGTGGAGCTTGTTGCATTTTTTCTTTTCTTTCTATTTCTAGAAATGATACTGCTATTGATAAGGTTTATTGTTGCTTTTGTTTGTGACAAATAAGTGAAAAAAAAAATGAGTAAAAAATATTATACTTAAGGACATTTTTGTCAAATCAAGTAAGTAGGGAATGAACTCTAAAATTCTAACAAAACTAGGAAATTTAGTCTAAACAAAATTAAATGAAGATTGATCACAAAAATGAAAAGTGATTTTTGTTGTTTAAATAAGTTTCCCTTGATTTATACTCACATTGAGTAAAATTAAATTCTGTAACCTTTTAGTTATAAAGCCTCCAACTTACTATAAGAACAAGGAATCAATTTTTTATTTAATGTGGCATTTCACTCTAAGAAAAAGAAAAATAATTGATGAAAAATAATTATGTGTTATCGTGCTAATAATTTTTACAAATTTAATAGTGAAAAAATTAGTGTTTAAATTGCCACTTTTGACAATTAGTAACACAAATATGGTGATATTTTAGTAACAACGCACAAAATTTTCATTATCACTAGATTATTACTATAGGTATGTCGCTAATTGTTGATTTTGACGATTTAAAATATTAATTCTTGTCATTATTAAATCATATTGTGATAAAATAAAATATTTTGTCACTTGAAAAATATCATTAGCGACAAAATAGTTATTGTGACTTAATATACATTGTGAGTGATCAATTTTAAAATTTTCATTTACTTTTTTATTACTTATATTGTAAATTTTTTAGTAATGAAATTATCAGGAAAACAATAAGTGAGGTACAAATTCATGAAAAATGCAAGGAATTTAGTGCATTGATGTCAAAGAGAACTGTGGTTATATTTCAAATTTATAATAATAAATTTACTAAGGTTGTTTTGGATATATATTTTTATGTTAGATGTAACTTGTTTTAATTTTCAAATTTCCATTTGCAGTTATTTTTTATTTGGTCTAAAATTCGTTTAATTAGAAATCATTTGAAATACTTTTGTCAAATCCCCAGTCCTTCTACACAAACACAATTCAAAGCATTTAGTCCAACATTTGATAATGCACACATTTTAATCAACTTTGAAGATGGATTTCAAACTAAAAAGTAAACTCTAAGCCAGACTTGTACAATTAATAGTTGGATGAAATAGCCACTCAAACAGAAGAGCTGAACTACTCAAAATTAGGACTTTCACTTGATCCAAAGGTTGTTTGACTAAATTTATATAAACATTTTATAAGCAGTTATGTTTTATAAGATATTTGTGAAGTTTATAAGATGTTAAATTTTATTTTAAAATAAAATTTTGAAGTATTTGAATAAAATAAATTTTTAAAATTTGTAATATTTTAGTGATGCCATTTTGTAGTTAATATGATTAGAACTAAAAAGAAAATTTTAAATGTTTTAAAATGAATTAGGAATACCTTTTTCAAAACTATGGGTAAATTACATTTTTCACCCTGTAAATTTATCCATCTAAGGATTTTGTCCTATAAGAACGAATTGCAAATTTAGCTTTGTATGTTTCACAAAATTGTTACATATAGTCCGATCTCGCTGAAAATTCGTGGTTCAGCTACACTTAGTGATGTGCCAGACCAAAAGAATGACATAGCACACTTGATTCATTCACATAGCTATATTTTTTAGTGTGCTATGTATGCAATCATTTTTGCCTGCATTATGAATTTTGGGTAAAAATCGGGTTAGATCTGACAATTTTATGAAACATACAAAATTAAATTTGAAATTCAACGAGTTATAGGATAAAAATCCAAAAGGAATAACGTTACTGGATTAAAAATGCATTTTACCTCAAAATAATTTATAAGATTCTAATATTTTATTTTAGAACTTTGTAAGATGCTATGATATTCTTGTATTTTAGTTGTTGGATAGATATATGTAGAATTTTTGGCATAAGAAAATGGGATTGAAATTGAGGCAATAGAGATGGTCCTGCTTCTGCTTGTGGTACACTCTCTGTATAGTTGTGAATGAGATGGAAAATGGTAATGTTTTATTATGAGTCCAGGCCGTTTCATTTCTTCTGTCTCCCCATCATTCTATATCCTCCGTAATAAAAGGGAGATGACACAAATTTTCATTTATATTCTTTTTACCATATTATATATAGACTTAACCCCCAAGCCCAAAACAAGTACATAACATACATATATATATATATATATTGATTGGTTTTTTCTCCAAATAAAATCAAGAAGAGAACAATGATCAGTTAATAAACATTGAAAACAGAGATAGGGAGGAAAAGAAATGAAATTTAGGAGTTGTGAGATGTATATATACAGTAGTATATATTGTAATAAAATAAAATAAAAATGTTGACATCACTAACCATAATTAATTATTCAAACATGTGGCAACTCAAAAGCGAGTAAAACAAAACAGTAAAACATGAGGGCCCATTTTGCTTGGTGTATTTGGATTAAATATGATACGTATGATTAGTATAAATAATGAATTATTGTATATTTTATCTAATATTTGTTTGCATATTTTAAATAACTTGATGTACAACTTTGATTGATTACTTGGCATGATTATCCCATTTGATAAACTATAATTTATTTCTAACTCAATTTGGAAACATATCACACCCCTGAGCCTTAATATACAAGTTAAGTTTAACTTTAAAATATATGTCGGGCTTTAAATGTATCAAGAATTTTTTAAAATAAATCAAATATTGAAATTGAATTAGATTATATATCTATCGTGCAATATCAAAACAAGCAAATGAGCTCCAAGGGAAAATCACATCGCACACATAGGTAATGTTAGGAACATTTACACCGTTCTACTCTATTATTATGCGCAAATTGTAATAACCTTGCCTTCTGATATTAAAATTCTGAATACTCCCCTATAACTGTCAGAATATGATTAAAGTTGACGAAATTTATCAAACAACAAATTTACTCTTCAAGAAATCTATTTAAAAATATAAAATTAATGATTTAGAATATATCTCTTTAAAAGGACAAATGTGTCACTTACATGTATATTATGAATAGCAACCTTCAGCGTTTCTCTCTTTCTCTTAATCTGAAGAGCTCACTTTTAAATTATTATCTATATATCATCACTTTCTTGGTCATTTTTTCGATTGAACTCTAAATCAACCAATACATGTGAGGATAATTTGAAAAGTTGAATAAAATTTTAGTGATGACATTGTCAAATTTATGATGGTTTGACTGACTGATAGAAAAGGGTTTATAAGTTTTAAGACAGAGATAAATTTTGAGGAAAGTACGCATGGTTTTGGAACCAAAAGAAAAAATTTGTGTAGTTAGTTATAGTCATGGCTACCTAATGTAATGCTCTAGTTATGCTTATAAGTCATGCGCATATATATATATATATAGCAATAATAATATTATAAAAATATAATGATGGCACGTCAGATAACATGCTATAGATTTACCTCACTTGAACAGCACCAAGTAAATGGTACGCACAAAATAAGCAGAAAACTGGAAGCTTTAAAATTTTCCACCCAGAGTAATACGAGACTAAGAGACAGAGCGAGAGAGCAAAACCTCGATTTCTCAGAGGACGGCCATTTGTTCTTCAAACCTAGTGTGTATATATATATATACATACACACGAATTAATTATAAGAGATCATACATTAAAAGCTAATTGTAAGATTGTGCATTAATTACATCTCCTTCCTCATGATGATCAATTGCTATCTCACCACCTCCCGTCGGAGAAACAGGTGAGGAAGGACAAGAAAAACTAGAATCTGCAGAAGAGTACGAACTCTCGTCAGAACAATTACACACCGCGGCCGCCGGAGATGTATTATCATTAGCGAGTCCAACAAGCATATCCACAAAAGCTCCAACTATAAACCCATGATTGTTCTTCCCGTTCATCTTCAAGTACCATCCCAGCAGCTCCTCCAAGCAATCCCAGTCCTTGATCCCATGGCTCTCCACCATTTCTTCCATCGATTTCTTGAAATCCAAATAAGGGTCATCCGATTCCATTGCCAGCGCCACACTTTCCCTAAACGGCAGCACTTCTACACTACCACTGTCGTCATAGTCGTCTCCGCCGCCGCCGCCGCCGTTTTTTTTTGTTTCTTTAAGGATGGAGCTGGTGTCCCCCGGCTCAAAAAACAGCCTCTCCGACGATCTGACGCCCCGGATGATCATCTCCAGTGATTCTGCCGATGAAGCGTTAACATTGTAGTCGTCGGAATGGTCGACGTCGTCGGTGGAGAAAGTAGTACTGGCGCATTCTGAGGAATTGGTGAACCAAGATTCGGGGGTCTCTAATCCGACGTCGGAGGTGTCGAGGAATACGGAGTTGACGGTCTTGAAAATGTCGTCGTTGGTTGCACCTGCTCGGAAAGAAAGGGTTTTGGGGTGCTTGCATGAGGACCATTGCCATGGTTGCTTGGCCTCCGATTTGCTCTTGAAAATGGATGGGATTTTCATTTTCTTGGACATTTTCGTGATTTTCGGAGTACTATGATGTC
>JACGDI010005573.1:29983-58087 GCA_014898725.1 Jacaranda copaia
TTTTTTTTTTAGACAAAATTCTCTATCAACATATACCAGTTAATAATCAATACTTAATGCAACTAGTCCTTTACATGTTATACAAATCTTTTATATGTGTGTATGGGTGCTGACACTACAATAAAAAGAAAAATTAGTGACAGATATATAAGTGATAATGCAAAAGTTATCTTTAATTACATATATTAAGCGGCAAAAGATTTTGTGTTGCCATTCTAATCATTTTAACAAATTTAATAGTGATAAAAATAGTGTTTTTATTATTATTATTGATAATTAATGACTTAACACTTATATATAGTGACAAATTTAAGATAATAAAAATTTTATCACAAATTACACTAACAATTTTTTTCATCACTAAATTGTCATTGTAGGAATATACTTTTAATTCTTAGTAGTGGTAGTTAAAAATTTTAGTTCTTTGTAGTTATTAAGTTATTTTTAAATCAAAATAAAACGTTTTTGTCACTTAAAAAATATTAATATTAACGACATAAATTTTTTTATGAATGTAACAATATAAAAATTATGGTAGTAATATATGTTATTGATAATAACTTTTACATAACATTTCTTTCATTAAAATTATATATATGTGTAGCGAGAGACATGCGTGTTAGTGAGCGTTTAGTGGCTCAATAATCAATTCTTGTTAAAATTAAAGTATGTTTTCAACTGTCAAATGCAGCCCCCAGTTGTCGTAAGTGCATTAATAATCAGCCCACATTCTTTGAACTATACTAAGTAAATTTTAGGCTATGTTTGACTTTAACAACAATAATAAGCACAGAGATTTCCTTATTTCGAATAATACAATTTTGTATTTAATTTTTGAATATTTTTCCTTATCTTATAAAAATCTAAAATCCAGATGAAGTATTAGGCCACAAACATCTCATGAGATTTTGTATATTACATGTCTGCCTGGGTTAGAATGCACAAATTTCAGTGAAGATTTGTTCTATTTATGGTCCATCCTAAAATCTTTTCATGTTATATGTCTTTGGATTTTTGAGAGTAGCATCTTTAGCATTCCATATATGCATGGGATTCATAAACTTTTCACCATTCTACCTTTATTGCAGAATTGGTAATTGAATTTTAGGTTGTCGAAAAAAAAAAATCCGAAGGAGCCGTAATTTAAATGCATTTACTGAGAATTATATATGTTCGGCAACGGGTATAAAATTTATTTTTACGACATACTAATCGTGTATTATTGGACATAGGAAATCAGCCAATCCCATTTGTACCATGTATTGTCAGCCATAACACTATACGTGCATGGTAATTATTTCTTATTTTTGAATTTTTTTTTATTTTAAGCATGTATCATATTCTAAAAAATAAAAATATGAACTCATCGTTGTCTGTAGAAAGAAATCACCTCCTAAATTTATTAAGTGTAATAACTAACATCAATTAATTAAAAACAATTAAACTATAACTAAAGAAATTATTAAGAAAATAGTAAGTGGAACTCGTACCCAAGCCGCAGCATTCAATTCAATTACTATTGTTGTATGATTGAAAAGAACTGAAATGGCACTTTTAAAAAAATAATGTATGAAAAATGAGCTAAGGGAATCTCACCAAATGGGCAAAAACTTGAAAGGGAAGGCAAAAATTAAAGAGGCAAATATCATGTGAGTTATTCAATATATATACATATATATATATGTAGCAACAGTTGAATGCACACACACATGGATGGACATGCGTCTTACTCCGTCTCCTTGCCAATGCAATCAAAGAGGGATGAGAATTTGGTAGAGACCTGAACTGACTTCCATTTAATATTACACAGAATGTGTATCACTTAAATTTCCCTATCTGTGTTTTGTCCATTAAATATGGTCATGTAATGTAAGGGTAGCACTCTTTCTCCAATATCTATTTCTCAGACATGATTGTAACGATTTCTATTGAGTTTAAATTTATTTCTTAGAAGAGGCATATCAATAATCGATGGATAAATCATATTCGGCTCGATCTTTTCAAGTTCGAGTCAAGCCAAACTCGAGCTCGTTAGTCAAACGAGTTGAGCTGAACTGAGCTCAATAATATTCGGCTTGAAAAGCTCGCAAGCCTAAATGAGCTTTTTTATTATATATATATACACATATATATATATATATATAATTATACTCTAGGCCAATATAATAAAATCTATAAAGAAAAAAATAATAATAATAATAATTCAGTTTTTTATTTTTAGAAAAACATAGAACAAAATTATTTTAAAAAATTATAATTATAGATTTTGTTTTGATTGTAAATGAGCTCTAGTTAATTCAAACCTATACAAACTTGAGTTCGAGCTCATTCGAGCTTAACAAATCGAATTTTTTTACTTCTCTATAATGAGTTTTATCAAGTCAAGTTCAATAAGGCTCGCCAAACATTCATCTATTTCAACGAGCCAAACTTGAACTTGGCTTTTTAGGCTTAACCAAGCTCAGCTCAAGTTCGAGCTCGTGAATTAATAAATGAGCCGAGTTTGAACCTACTAGATTTGGGCTCGGCTCGACTCGTTACACCCCTAGCTGAGTCCACCTAACTAAGATATGGGTAGTTCAAATGGATTCAAGCCACCAAAACAAAATTAATATAAATATCAACTTTTATAGTAAAAAAGGCATCAAAGTACATATTTTTTTAACTTGAGCACTAACTCTATGTGGATGCGTTGTGAGAATAGAAGCCCATCATTCATTAATTTAAGAGGAGGAGCCAAATTCTATTCCGCACAACATCAACCTGAAAAAGGTCTAACAGAGGCATATATATGTGCTAAGATTGGAAAACAAACTAATCAATCTATGAAAGATAATAATGACCTAAAAGGGTAACGGACTCAAAGGAGTCAAACAATATAGAATGAAACTTCCATATATAATTGAAATTTTAGAGATAGCAGAAATAAATAGTAAAATAAATAAAAGAGACAAAATAGTTATAGTAGTTCAGCAAACCTAATTCACTACCTAAGCCAAAGAATTTAGAATTTTGAACCTGCACTTTATTAAACAAACAAATTAGAACAAGTATAATGACCAATGCTAACTTCTCAAACCTCACATGTTACAATAAACACTCAACAAATTAACTAGAGTTTTGAGAAAGAGTTTCAAGGGAATAATCCTAATCCCACATAATAGCACCCGCTACTTTACATCAAGCCCTCTATACTATTAAATAGTTGAGTATATACTATTAAATAGTTGAGTACAAAATCCTTAAGAGTGAATCTTCAATTGGCTTATTCTTCTCCTTGAATAGTGCAATAGTAACATACCAAAAATACATAATCTTATACATAGGAAATTCCAAATTTGCTAAAATGATTGGCTACCATATAAGTTGCACCTGCCACCATAAATTTAATCAACTTGATTCAAGGCATAATCAAAACTAGTCTTGAGGGGGAAACCTAATAATATCCCCCTTTTTGATGATACCATTTTTGTTGTTCTCCCATAGTCTCAAGAAATTATCACAAGGGGCTATTTTCTCCCCCTAACAAAAGTGCTTAAAGATATAAATAAGTTTAGACAAGTATGATGTAATGCACAATCATTTTACTCCCCTTGTCAAAAAGCTTAGTTAGCCAAGAAAAATCTTTCAAACAAATTTAAGAAGAATAAGCTTAAGTCATAGTAGAACAACCATTTTTCTCCCCCTATCAAAAAGCTTAGTATCCCCAAAAACACTTCACATAATTTTAAGATAGGAACATAAACTTAAAGCATAGTAGAACAACTATTTATAGTTTTTGAAGTTTAGTAAAATTGTTCAAAATAAGCAGGATGGTTTCAGAATTTGTAAGCATGGCAACGAAGTAATAGCATCAAAAATAAAGTCTCCCCCTCATCATCAAAAACACTTAGTGGCTACAAGATCTCTTGTAGAGAGAGTTACGAAGATCCTTGACTTCATCATGAAGATCAGAGATTTTATTTTTGCATCTACGAAAGTCATCTTCAATAGAGGTAGCAAGCTTAGAAATCTTGCAATCCAAACGGTCCGTAGAAAAAGCAATGGCTTGAACAGAGGTTAAGAGATTGTGGGTTGGAACATCCAACTGCTTGGTTCTACATTTGGAGGTCACTCCTTCAAAAGAAGTAGATTTAATGTCCAAGGACAAAATCATCAGGGACATGGAGAGGTTTCTTACCAGTGGTACAATGAGAGGTACATTGAAGAGCAGAAGGAATAGTAGCAAAGGTGGAAGTACCCTTAAACCAAACCCCATCTTCACTAATTTAGATTTTCATTTTCTTAAGGCTTGGTAAATCAACAATTTTTCTTTCACTTGGCTCTTCAGCCTAGGAAGAGGGAAAGAAGACATTTTCAAGATAAAGAGATGAGTAAGGAGCATGCCATAGGGTAAATTTTTAAATGATTGACGAAGAGCACAAATCATGTTATACAAGCTAATTTACCCTGTGCAAACAATTTGTCCTGTGGTAGCTATGTATAGAAGAAACATAGACAGCTTGTTCATGTAAGTTAAATGACCCCTACTGGTAGAGGACGCAGATAAGATAGACAACATGATCAAACGATGCAAGAAAAAATAATCAACATGAAGTAATTTGAGAGCAATACCTACAACAAATTTGGGAGATTTTCTATTTCGGAACAGTTTCTTGGCATGATTAAGGTCAAAGCATTTAAGGTGACACTAGTCCCCATAGGCAAAGAATTTTACACCAAAATTTGGAAGCCATAGGTGTTTATTTATCTTTTCAACAGTAAAGGAAATAGGAGTCCCAAGAACATTTGATCGAATAGAAGAGTCAACAGGATCAGTACCTTCAACAACAACTATATTGGCATAAAATAGGCAGATGAGAAGAGGATAAGTAGTTTTTTCAATGTTTATCATCAATTTCCAACCCACTTGTTTAGCCCAATTGTGAATGGGAGAGGAAGAAATGTCTAAAAAATCAATTGTTCACCCTTAGTTGATTTTCCTCACCATAATGTTCGATGAGAAAAAATTCTTAGCCTGAGAGATAGGAAATTCAAGGGACACAGGCACAGTTTTGAAATCCTAGCTATTGTTTAAGGTATTCGTGGTGAAAAATGTAAAATAGGAGAGGAAGACAAAAGCAGCAAGGGAGGAGGGGTTCACAGAGATGATGTACGACGGCCATGGGTGGTTTCGGGAGGTGAAAGTGAGGGAGGATGTTGAGATGGGTTGGAGTCCTCAGTG
This sequence comes from Jacaranda copaia, assembly GCA_014898725.1. Lineage (NCBI taxonomy): Eukaryota > Viridiplantae > Streptophyta > Magnoliopsida > Lamiales > Bignoniaceae > Jacaranda > Jacaranda copaia. The sequence goes on from JACGDI010005573.1 coordinate 35,208, forward strand.
TCAAAGGCATAGTCCACTCGTTTCTAAGATATGGATCTTGGACTATCAACCCTGGGAGATGAAGGAGAGAAGGAGCGACAGAAAGAGGGTTTCACCATCATTGAAGGAGGAGAATGTGAAGAAGATGCGGAGAGAGTTTTCTGGGAAAGAGAGAGATTTTGTTTTGTGTGCAGCTGGCCCAACACCTTCGTCCGACATTTTATTTATTTATATCATAGAAATTTTATAACACACATAGAATGTACACATGAAGAATCAAGTTAATTACCACATCTTCCATATTCTGGGTCCATTGCGGGCAACAATCACATACGTTAAGGACCAAGTTAATTGCCACATGCCCACAATATACTCAATTTAAAGGCAGGCGATGCTCCTTTATCAAAATTTAATAATATTGTAAAAAAAATCGTACCCAAATAAAAAGAATTAAAAACTTACCAACCTAATAAATAAATGAAAATTATGATATTTAATTAAAGACTATACAAACAAATAAAGAACAATATTATGAGGCTGTTTGGCGTGCTTTTCTGAACAACTAACGACTTTGGTTCTGTCTAATTAAGCTTATATTAAGTTGGGGGCACAGGACCTGCTGGCAATAATTGAACTGTCTATTAATTGAATAGTTCATATATATATATATATATGAACTTGTCCTAAAATCCAATCTTCTAATTTATTATTACTATCAAATCTCAAAATAAGTGGATAATTCAATAAATAAATAAGAAAGGAAGCAAGCAAGAAATAGGGATATATATACATAACCACAAACTATATAATCATTGGCTAATAATGTTTTTATCTATTTTAAATTTTATCACGATATAAGATAAGTTATTTATGGTACAATAATTAGTGGCTTGGACTTTTCTTGTGATTGAATGGCACACAACATTTTGTCAATTTTCTCTTACTTTGTGATGGGCGCAGACATTTTCTTTCTTCCTTCCTTCCTTCTTTGTTTTCATTGTAAAAATCCCACCAAGAATCATTTTATTGTAAGAAATCCCAATATATTATTAATATAATATAAAATTTATTACTAATTATATATATTAAGTTACATCATAATAATAATTTTTGCAAACTTAATACGTAGCGGCAAAAACTGTGCTCAAGTTCTCACTTCTCATTGCTGAATAATAACACATTTATAATAATAGTAAAAGTCATATCACAAATTATAGTGATAAGCTTCTATCCCACTATGTTGTCACCATCCATCTATAACTAATTGTAATATTTGCACTACAAAAAATTAGGGCATCAACTACAGATAAAAAATCATAACTTTAGCTACGAAATTGTTCTAGTCAGTTTGAAGTTGACGATCTCATAACTAGCCCTTGCTATGATCAATTTGTAGCTGAAATTTTCATATAAATAATGCATAACTAATTTGTTACGTTCCGAAAGTACAATATTTCGAATTGATAATTAATGGTTTTGTTGATTATAATTTAAAAAAATTATATTTGCTACGAAAAATTCGTAATTATATTTTGAAGCTACATATGACTAAGAAACCAAATCCATAGCAATTTTTTGATCGTAAATGCTCAATCTTTTGGTAGTGTTGCATTATTGTTTCAGAAAAAAAGACGTACAAAAATATAAATATACGACCACTCGAATTGCTCTTTCACATTTTTATGAATTGCGAAGTTTGTAGAGAAAGTTGCATCAGAGAGGGCTATGTTTATTTGGCTTGCGGACAAACGAAGAGCATGTGCCCCTTCCGCATATACACACACAATTTCAAGCAGTCCATCCAAAAGATCTCACCACTTAATTTCTTCGTACTACTAATATATACACATAAGACGCATTCATCAAACTGTTTTGGTTCAACTACCAATCTATGTGTTTCGTTCACTAATCACTAGGTAGGCCCCGGAATCAGCTGAAAGGACCACTTTATCCCAAGCATAGTGCTACAATTGTCTAAACACTGTGAAATGTACGAGGTGGTGGCAACATTTGCTTCACTCCTTTTTTTTTCTTTTGGCGCGCACTCTTGTAAGAAAATTATGAGTTTGTTCGAGTATGATGTCCTTGGCTTTCCTTGGAAAAGGAAAGCTTAACAGAAAAATTGGCCCCCCGGGTAAATTCAATTCACCTACTGGCTACCTTGAAATTGGGAGGTGACTTCAAATTGAAAATGTCACTCTTGTAGAAGTGGCTTTGAGTAGAGTACGTCTGGCTTTCTCTTTCTTCTATGAATAATAATAATAATTAAAAAAAACAAGTAGGAAAGAGACGATCAGCATAATAAGCTCTCTTGAGCATGACTATAAAAGTTTTTGACTATTATGAAATGTTCGATTTGAAATATAATTGAGTAGTTTGTTCATGAAAGGCTATTATACTAGAAATAAGTTTGAATCATGACTTCCTTCTAGGAAGTTATGGGTCAAATGAATTGACTGACTATTTTAATGATAATTTTTTGACTGTATGCCTCAATCATTATATTTTTATATATTTATGGTGCTACACAAAAATGGAGACAAGTTTTTTCCAATAGACAACAAAGATTCAAATTTTTTTGGAACATGTGTAGGGAGTTCTCAATTTTGAATGTTCTCGAAATTTCGCGACTTATTAATGATTTCTTTTGGTATTTAAGGCTTTGTATTTATAGTTCTTTTAAAAAAAAAATAGGATTAGGCCCTTGATATCATTTTTGATGGACTTAATCAATTGGCTTTCCAACCTTTTTATTCAATTATTATCTTTTTTTTATTCATTAGACCTATTTTAATCCTTTTACTCTTTTACCCTTGTAAATTTAATTAATTAGATCAATACAAAATACAAAATAGCATGAAATTGACAATGTTAGTCCTTTTGAAATGGCCTCCATTAAAATCTTCCATTTTGAATTCATTTGCTAGCTATTTCAATCCTATAAAATATGAATTAACTTGAAATTAACAATGCTAGTCATGCTGAGGTGCCTCAGTTAAAATCTCTCATTACATAAGTTAGTTCAATTTAAATCATATAGTGCGTCACAAGAGAGTTTACTAATTATGGTAGTTGAAGAGTGATTAAAAAATTGTAAAATAATACGTAATAGTAAGTTGACAATCTTTTAATCATACATCCAAAAAATTTAAACCATCCTCCAAAATTTCCAGATATTGCATATTATTTTAATTTCATCAAAAAAAAAAAAACATTAGCAACTAAAGTTCAATTTGTTTGTGTGGTTGAAGATTTCTCTGTTGGATCATTCAGATTGTAATCTTAATATTAATTAATTGATATTTGAGGATCAAAAAGGTACGCAAATGAACTGTTTTGTCCCCCATCTTCCATTAGTTGTGTTTTGGGGAAATTAAAGGTTTGTAAGAAGAAAGGCACATGGTGAGTTGACCTTGCATGATTTGCCACTTGGAAACATTACCATTAACAAATTAGTACATAATTTTTGTACTAAACTCCAATTAACATAGTGATTATGAAACATAACCACCATTCATGATGTCCATACGTATAAGGTTGAATCCATATTAAATATTAATTAGAGGCATATATGCACTAAGACATGAGGCATGTGTCACTCATGTCAATGACATACACAACATTGCATGTTTATTCCAACTTCCAACATGATCGAAAATATATTGTTGTATCGATTTGGGATCATTGATACAAATTAATTATTTTCATGATACTGTACACCTAGAAGGGTATAATTAATGTCTTTTTGACAAAGTATATCTAATTTAATATATAACAAATAAAGAATCATCCTAAAATGTTCTCTTCAATTTTTACAATTATCTTTATTCTCCACTTATTTAGTAAGTTCAATTTTTTCCCCTTTATTCTCCATTTTATTGTGTAGACTACTTTCTTATTTTTGACCTAACTTAAATGAAAAAATTTCGTCAGGACATTGTCGGCAGTCGGCACCTCTAATGATTTTTTCATGGTATGAACCAAGAACTTATATTCTTAATTAGATCTTTGATTGCACTTAAATGTAGTTGACCGCTTAATCCGCCTTAGTACATGACTTAGGGAAATGAAAAAAATAGATACATGTTTGGCATCAAAACAATTTAAGAATATACTTGAGACAAAACGTTGCCGTCTGTCTATGGACGGAAGATTTTCTAATTGTAAAATTATTAGATTTTCAATGACCACCAAATATGAGTAGTTTTTTAGCCGAATAATAATCTTTAGAGTAATCACTAGCTAAAAAATATTTTTTAATGACAAAACTCCTAATTAGTTCTGTAATAACAATTTTAATGAGCATTTAGTATTGTGTAATGTACATTAAAGCAAGATGTAGGACAACACATGTAATGCGGTCTCAACGCATGTAGGAAAAAGAAGCAATTAAATTTACCCCAAAACAAAACAAAAACAAAAACAACCATTGAAGCAGTCACATTACAAAAAGGTTGCTATTTTAACGGGTTTTTTTTTTTTATTTAAATACATGGACCCAGGAATCTGTTAGGTTTGCACTTCTAATCTCAGATATAAAGTGGGAGACTTATACTAATATACTTAATAAGCTCAAACAATGGCATACATTCCCAGCTAGGTGTGGTAAATAAGTCTTTGTCCTTTACTCTTACAAAAACTTGATTAAATAAATAAGACTTGTAACAGCCACTGCAATTATAAGGAAACAGTCTAATCTCCACCATTGCTCCATTTGGTTTGGTTTGATAAGCTAAAAAATTATTAAGATATGCTAATTAAAAGTCAATACCACAATTTTTGTTCTTGGGTTGAAGAGTGTTGTGCCTGCCTCCATAAACAATTCTTTTAGCTAACAAACCAACAAACAAAGAAGCAGCCTGCAAGCCCACCATATACCACAGGCACATGGACAAATTTAAATTTTACTTCTCACACAGAGAGAAATTTGATGTAATTGCTGGCAGAGGCAGTGAAGACAAAAAACCCGAGGGAGATGGATGGAGATGAGCATATATATTGAAGAGGAAAACTTGGTTTTACTTTAAATTCTTTTCTTGTTTGTAATCAGGGAAGCATTAGTTAGCACTTTTATTTTATTTTTTTGTCTTTTTAATTTAATTCTGTATATAATTTGTCTTTTAATCTTAAGGAGTTTGAAACTCAAGTTCTTTGGTGAACGATAGGGAGTACGATAAAATCTCACGAATGGTGAAGGAACAATACACATTGAAGATAGAAGGAAATATGCTAATCCAGCCTCAAATAGGCCTCAAATCATGCTAACTGAAATCAGCCTCAAATCATGCTGCCTTAAATCATACTAACTGAAATCAGCCTCAGATCATGCTAACAGATCCATACTAAGATTTTTTTCAGAGAAATCTTTCCATAGAGAAATGAACAAGAAAGAGTAAGGCCAGGCAGGAAAACTTGAGTGAAATCAAGAGCTAACTTTTCTTTTTAACTTTTTAAATACTAAACACGTCAAGAGTTCGTTAGGGTTTGAACTTCTAACCTCATATGACCTCCCACATTCCGTGAGAGACAATACTACTAGTTTGCCACTCTGCTAATCCCTAACAAAGTTAAAATTGAAAGCTCTCATCAAAGTTTGTATCTTCTTCACCATCCGTTTCACTGTTGTAGAAAGGGCTATCATCATAGTCATTCTCGTCCACCCCATCTTCACGATCACTAATATCAGAAATAGAATTGAGAGTCTTGTGTGAATTCCAATCAGGTGGGAAGGTCTTCTGAAGGGCTTCTGTAATTCCACCACCACTCCTTTCAATCTTTCTTAAGCATTTTGACCAGTGAACTGCAGTGCCCATATCGACAGTTAACCCACGTTCCACCATCTCTTCGCATAAGTTGAGAATTCCAGTGTAAATGTAGTCTTCAGCAATGGTAGCCCTTGATAACAACGATGTCATTAAACAATGGTATACAGCTTTGTCTGGCGTTAGTCCTGTTTGCTTCATCTCCTCAAAGCATTTCAATGCCTTCTCTGGCATAGATGCCCGGGACCACCCATGTATCAGTGTTGTATAGGTCTTGATATTAGCCTTCACTCCAACTGCTTCCATCTCTTCAATTGTTTTCATTGCCCTCTGCAAATAAAACCAAAAAAGAGAGAGAGAGAAATGAAGAAGTATGGAAAAGCTTATCACATGCACTTGCGGAGTGTGCTCAGAATGATGTCAAGGAAAATATAAATTAAATCACAACCACAAGAAGAAAGGCATACAAGGTTTATTCACTATCTAATATGACAATTTAACCTACTTTTACGGTACACTTTGCAGCCTTTTCCGAATAGCTGGACAATAGGGTTGTCATTGCCATTCATACAACTATCTCACATATGAGGTATGCGAAAACAAGTCCTGTTTTGTTAATGGTGAATGCACGCTCAATCTACTCTATTTGAAATTTCTTGTTCTTTACTTTTGGGTGACAGCATAAACAATCTAATAATATCTTAAATTTATTGCATTTCTCCACCTTGTTCTTTCTTCCTTCACTTTTGGTGAAATCAATTGGTCAGAAGAGGTACAGATCTAAGATGGAATTATATGGCCCATTTGACATATGAGATCCAAGCATTTATCCAGTTAATTATGGTGGTTGTACAGCCTCCTGAAACGCGATACTGAGATTGATGTAGCAGAATATTAAAAATTATATGTACTAATGTACTTCAGCAACATTACGAAGAGAACAGATGACAGTGTGTCAGAATGTAGCTAGGTTTGTTATAGAAAGATTCAGTGTTACGATAGCAGGAGAGTTGGTGGTGATATTGATCACATTAGGATTGTTCTTAATGTTGTTTAATACACCAGGCACTAGAACAAGTCAGGATTTTCCCTTATTGCAATTGGCAATTCAGAGATACTATAAAACCTTTTCTTCTTTTTGGGTCCAGAGACACTTCAGAAGCATCTATATGATCTAGTAAGAGATAGACTTCTCCTGAGGTGCTACCCGAGGTCCAAGGAGGATCTTATGCTTTGGTTATGCAGGGAGCAGAGGTTGTGATGTAATTATTGTTTCTTGGTTATTAATATATTGTCTCACCATAAAAAGGATAAAAAATAAAAACAAGATGGCTACGTGTTTACAGTCACTAAATAACCACCACCACCAGCAGCAGTTCAGTTAAGAATTTTGATAGCTTGGGAGTCATGTTGTGGCAATGTCCCACAGGCCATTCTCAAAAAGACACATCCATTGAATAATGGAAGTTTTATTGGTCGTCCCTTAATATTGCAAGAATCTTCTCATGGTTCACACTTAATAGCTGAGCTAAAAGAGCATAACACTGGACTTTGCACTCACTTACCTGCTTCATGTGAGTTATGGAAAGATCATAGCCAAGATCTGTACTCAACTTACCCTAGAGGTCATGATTACCTGTGTCGCCAGGCAATGTCATCATGGAGCTTTTTATTCCAAGCAACAGTACCTGTGACGCATCTCATTTTGCAAAGTTCTTCAGTAAGGTCTTATAGCTATTCTTATAGGTGATTATGAGAACATTTTGGCGCACAGTTTTTACTTTCTACTGCACTTCATAACCAAACTGCCATTAACCTGAAACAGCTTTTCATAGCAGCTGAGTCTATGGATGTGCATAAAGGGCAAATTTTGAGCATAATCCTCTTTACAAATGACAATCCCATTGAACAAAGCTCTTTTGGGATAGTTATTTGATTGTTACGGGGTATCAAACCACCACCTCATTGACCTGATATTACTTCTTCAATTCTTTATATCTTTGTCACAAGATATTCCTCCCTTGTGAAATGATAGACAAAAGATTAAAATGCAGAATGTTTATAATGAGCTTTCTGTTGACATTAGCACAATGAGATAATCAGCCTGCCAAATTAGATTTCATGTGGATCCTGTAGCTGTGTGACAACCTATATGCTCATTCACAAATGTTTCACATTAGAGACACCAGACCTTTCATATCATCTGTAGATTGAGGTATAAGGCTTAACCAGCCTCAAATATGGGAATTACTCGAGTTATCATTTTGACGAACTTAACCCCTTACAAAGGCATTATCAAGCCTCCATCTTTATCCTCAGGTTCTTATACAACGGATAATTCCATCTGCATCCAGAGGTTCTTTTACAGTGGAGCACCAACATCATCATAAATTTACACTGCTTCCACCACTCCCTCTATTGCTATGTAAAACCTGCAGAAATGAGCTTTTCTATCTTATTCAGCCCATGAAGCATTATGTTAGACATTCCTCATAAAACTAACTCTAAATCAATTTGGAGTTATCAATTGGGGATCCCAACAATCTGCCAATCCGTAATTGTTGGTCCATTTATCAAAATCACAAGGTGAAAACAAGGAATTTTCGTTTGTTTTGAGTCAAATTCATGGTTTAATTTTCTTTATCCCGTTGATTTTATTTTCCTTTCTTTTCAGGAGATAGATTCATAGTTTATTATCTTTTTTTTCCAATTGATTCAGTTGTTTATTTTTTTTCTTGCACCCACAGTTAACTTGTATATAGAGCTAGAAGATAAGATTCATTTTATCTAAAGAGTTCTTTTGCTTAATTACTAATACAGTGATTGAGTTTTAACCTTGCTGAAGTTTACTTTGTTAGGTTAATTTCTTCTTGTTTCCAGTTAGCCATAAACAGCAGTCTTAGCATGCGAACAAGAACAAAAACCAGAAAGGTCAATATTGCCATAGCAGATAGATTAATGTGTGATCTATTAATATGAACTCACAACATTTCTAGATGTAACATGGAAAAGGTAGCACTAAGTAGCGCTACCCATGAGCTGTGTAGAAGGTTAAATTGATATCAATGGATCAATGGCAGCCACGTAAAATGTCAGAAGATTTCATTTGAGAAAAACCAACCACCACATTCTTCTTTTAAAATTCTAACCATATGTAGAGGAAACGTAATTTCTCAAGAATATAAGCATAAACCAAAGTGCCATGGACTTTATGTAATACATACCGGCATGTCTCCAGCCTTGCAACAAGCATTTATGAAAGATGTGTAAGTATGGATGTCTGGTTGTACCCCTTCTTGTCTCATTTGCTGCATCAGATCTGCAGCCTCCCAAACATCCCCTCGGCGAGCCCATCTGCATTAAAAGAAAAATAAATAAATAAGAAAGAGAGGAGTGCAAGAGAAGAGGAATGGAGAAAGGTGGCTTTTGAGGTCAAGTGCATAATAATCAAAATATAGACTAATCCATACCCATCAATTAATATGTTATAGATAAAAGTATTCCTGGGGATATTTTGAGCTCTCATCTCTTTAGTTACAGCTAAAGCACTTTGCATCCTGCCTGATTTACAGCAAGCCTTGAGTAAGGCCTCATAAATATAAACGTCAAGCTCAAGTCCCTCATTTTTGACTTTAGAGAAGTATTCAAAAGCTTTTCCAGTATCACCCAATGATGCATAACCATGCATAATGGTTGTGTATGTGTGCTCATTGGGTCTAATGCCAGCAAGCAACATCTCGTCTAATATCTCAACGGCCTTCTCCATCTACAGGAATAAAAAAGAAAAAACAACTTTACAAACATAATATTCTGAGTAGCTATATTCAATCTTGCCATACAAACTCAAATGTGAATATGAGAACCAACAAGATCAGATGGTTAAGAAGTATAATGTACCTGACGCTTCTCGACTAGGCCAAGAATCAGAGCATTATATGTGTGCACTGTTGGAATGCATCCACTCCTCCTCATAATATCAAAAACATTGAGAGCTCTTCTCATTTCTCCAGCCCTTGCAAAAGAATGAATTATGGGCATAAATGTTCTCGAAGTTGGTCTATGCCTCTCCTTTTTCATTTCTTCAACAATACAAATAGCACGTTCCATGTTACCCATACCACAAAATGCCCTTATAATGTTATTGTAAAGAATGACATCTGGCCTTAAACCATCTCTGATTACATCTTCGAAAATTGAAAAAGCGTTTGCCCAATCTTTCAAATTTATAAACCCATTGATCAACATGGAATACGTCTTCATGTTATGCTTTATGCCTGCCAGTTTCAACATGTTACTGACTTCCAAAGCTTTAGAAACCTTTCCCATCTGTAAATGTAGAAAAAGAAATTCACAATATCTAAGCAAGTCGAAATTCAACAAAATAAAAGAAAGATGAAAACGATGTCATTTATAACAATCAGTGTTAACCAGCAAGCAGGTTATGATAGCCCACAGAAGGGCAATGCATGTACAAAACTAAATAGAATCTTAAGGTGCCTTAGAGACGCTCTTTTCCGCATGCACCCTACAAACAAGTTACATGTACAAGAGCACTGTACCAACTAATATCTTCTTAAATACTTCAAAGGAGTATATCATGTACAAATAGACAACTACATGCCACAAAAATGAACGAACAAGAACACAAATAATTGCAGAAGATCATTATACTGGATATGGAAAGATATAGTGCAAATTATAGGCAGGGGGCTGGAAAGCTAAAATTGGTAACTAGGAACATAGTCTAATAAGGGACTAATTATGTAGAAATGTCCAAGACACAAATTTAGTATTCATAATACCTAAAGAAGCAAAACATTTCCTCAATCAATTAGAGACTGTCCAATCTACTTATCTGAATTCTCCCAAAGGCATTTAGAGGATGAAGAACAAAACTGTATTCTTTAGAGGAAGAAACAACAGAAGAACATGTTCACTGGAGAGGAATTGAGAAAGAAAGAGACAGAGAGCACGGAATGAGGATTAAGTAAATGCTTAATCTTGTGACATTTAGCAAAGCATTTAATATGAATCAAATAAGTCACAATCTCACTTGCATTCCTTATCCGGAGAACTTCATAAATAATAATGTCAGCAACTAACAATTGTAAGCAGATTCAGAGGAAACTACTCTTTAGAATCAACACCAACGCTATGGAATCTCTAATATTGGCTAACTCAAGAATTGACCCATTTTATTTCAAAAATAGAGGAACGATCCATTTTCCTATTTGGCTGATGAGGCCAAAAAACAATTAATTCTAATATATCATACATGTGCACTTATACATCTCGATATTACTTGACTTGAAGTCTAAAGATTGAACCCGATTTCAGTGTACCAATCCCTTTAATCTTTGCCATGTCAACTCAGCATCAGAAAATGTAAATATATATACAGATCACTAGTTGAGGTGGGGAAAGGGAAGGTAAACAGAAGGTGTAGCATCAGATATCAGGAAAACAAGTAATTGAATTATGGCAAAGGAAAAGTATATCAGCTACCTTGGTATAAAGATTGATGAGACATCCATAAGTAATTACCGAAGGCGCAAAGCCACATTCCTATAGCAACAACAAATATCAGTGCGCAGTATTGGTGTAAACTGAAATAAAAACAATAACACAAATTCCGTCCTTTATACCAGGGCTTTACCATTTCATGATTTTCCAATAAGCATTTGTATGTTTGCATTGTCCAGTGTTGAGTGAATTCACACAGAGACACTAATAAATAACATAACACATTGGAGGAAATATATTGCATAAATAACACCAATTTGCAGGATGATTCTAGCTCCTTATTGTTTACTGTTTCTAAATATTTATCTTAAGAGTTCTATTACTTGCTAACTAACAACAAATCTATCAACCTGGGTGCTCCCAGAAAGAAGTTCAAAAATTACGGAGTTTTTCGTTAAAGCTTAAAGGCAATTACACTTTTGAATCTGGAAAGGGGCAAGGTCTCTCTTGAAATCAATCCTCAATATATGAAAATATCATAAGACCCTGCCCAATTATATTATATCCAACATTCGGTGATGAGATCCGTTGCTTGGATCCCATTCTTGACAATCAAGTTTCCCTCAAGCACTAAACTGTCAAGTATATATTTTCTTTTTTACAAAATCTTTCCTTTGACCATTACATTAGATAGAGGCTACCTTTGAGAAAAATAAAATTAGGTATTTAACTTAGTACAAGTAGCATGTATTTACACTGCACAAATCCTTATGTTGAAAAAACCGCCTCCATAACAATGATACTTTGAAGTAAATAAAAAGCACATTTGCATCTCAAAAATTCTTTGAAAGAATGGCCTTCATAATCAACGACACCCAAGTAATTTAATAGGCATTTTACCTTAAGTCTATCGAAAACCATTAGACATTTTTCTTCATCCTGTATCTTGGTATAACCATCCATCATCATGTGATATATGTCGAGTGGAGCATCTATACCTTTTTCTTCCATCTCTCTTACCAATGCTTCAGCGCGGCTTAAGTTACATGTTTGACTGCATTGTGACAAATAAACAAAATACCCTCAATGGGAGAGGAAAAAAACCTATTTATATTCAAGGAATCTGTTATAATGAAAAGAAGCATAAACTTTGACACTGCAATACAACAACCTACAGAAGATATCCAGCCCATCAAGAAATGCAGCAGGACCTCAATATATTTGTATAAGTCGCAACTCAAATCAGATCTCTAAGAATGCTAACTTGTTGATGATGTGAAGCAACATTCATACAATTATAGGTTGATATATGAAAGTCTCGTAACATTCAAGAACTGCATATAGCAGCCTTATCACTTGGAATCAGTGAAATGCCAGAGTTGCTCATTTTTATCTTTCAGACCCAAATTTTACTGTGAGATCAAGCATGTGTTTCTAATCATTCTTGATTTTGTCTTCAAAATATGGCACCTGCTTATCTACCATGAACATCCTAAAGACCATGCTTATGTTGCAGTTTCAGTGGTCTGCAATAATATGGGATACACATTCATTGGGATAATTAAGATCACTGAAGATCATTTTCAAATCAAAAGAAAAGTATTAAGAGTTTATTATTGTTTATTACAATTTAATAGTGAACACATGAAGGAAAGTGGCATTCTGAATAGACAATCTAAAAGAAAAATTTGTAAAGTAATTAGGGTGATAGCCTCCAAGGAGTTCAGACTCCTGACCTCATGAACATGCAGAGGTGCTAGCCTACCGACCAAAATGCTTAACCCCATGTTGATGCATAGGAGCTGCCAAGGGCTTACAAATAAAGTGACATTTTTGCTTCTACAACCAACGTAAGATGTGGTGTTATGAACTCATTACGACATCCTCACTGTGTTCATCCAGCGGTCTGTAGTTCACTCTGCAAGTCCAGGTACATCCAGGCACCATGAGGGCAGCTCTTGTATCATTTTTTAAGGACCTAACTCTGTCTCAGGATGTGGAAACCATCCCTCGCAATGAATTGGATGTAAATCTTAGCTTTGACATATTCTAAGCATATATATATATATATATGTTATCAAGCCTATCCTTAAAAAATTTGACATCAGGAAAATAGAAGTTCAGATTGCAGTAATGAATATCAAAAGCACTGTGCCTCATTAACTCAACTGTGAAGAAGAACTCAAAGCTGGCTCCCTGAGGCATTGAATCCTTTTGACCTTTTCTATATCTGAGGTAGTAAATCCTTTAAAGTTTTGCTCTACTCTCTGATACACTCAACTTGCATTTACAAAATCAGTAAACAATTAAAGGTTTTGCACCCATATTAAGAGCCAGCTTGCAAACATTTTCAAGCTTGTTTTAAGAAAATCATACCTAAAAACCACATAGAATGTCGCATAAGCTCATTGAACCAGGGATTATATTTCAAGCATTAGCTACAAGATAACCAGATTTCTAGATGAGATAGCACAATATGGTATATCATGCCAGAGCTACTTCTAGTAATAAAAAACTCCCTACTTGAAACAAACAACTGATGTGTAACAAGTAGTTCTCAGATTTTCCTACACTCCTGTAACTCCACTGCATTTTACTCAGCTTGAATAACCTGAAGCTGATAAACTTAAGACTTAAGTTCCTGCCATATCATCCAATGGCTCAAAGTCAACAAACTAAGAATAAACTTTTATATTTCTCTTCCACAATATGATTTATCATACTGCCACTCAATCCCTTCAGATAGAATTTTTCCCTTCAAATATCAAAGCAATTGACAGATGACTCTCTCTATGAGTTTTCCTACATCAAAGTTGATACAACTGTAGTAAAATGTAAATAACTTCCATGAAATTTCAGATCTTCACAACACAGTCCACCATGCCCCTACGATGTTACATTTAGGCATTTTTTGCTAAATCATCACCATTATATTTCTAGTATGTAGTCAAGCAAAAGTCTTGAATGACACAGAAGCACTTAATAGTTAATATCTCTATACAAATGCTCCCACAGAACATCTCTATCTCCATTCATCAATCCTTTATTTAAATGGAAAGAGTGCAGTTCACCTCTTCAAAGTCACATCCATGCCAACATCTCAAATTCCATAGATCTACATTAAACACACTACAAATTGTACTTCTTTGCAGTTGTTTAATCACTTTGGAAATTAATTGCAGCAAATAGAATGCTTAAACAAAATATATCAATAAATACAACAGCAACAAGTGGAAGACAGCAGTGTTGAAATGCATGCCCAAGGAATCAGAGGTTCTCTACTACTGGCCTTTAAGAAACCAAGCTTAAATTAACATTGTTTGCAGTAATATGCAAAATCAAAGTCTTAACAGATTTTCATGATGAAATAATATAAACATAGAGAGCAGTACTTTGTGTAAAAATGAAAATCAACCCACCAATTAGCATAAATTATGTTCCCATATATGATTGCATTTAAGGCTGTAAGTTTCTCCTTCGCCTCCTTAAACCAAAGCTCAGCAGCTCTTTCACAAATAGCAGAAAGAAATATCAGAGAATGAAGAAAATTGCAGATGCAGTATTTCAAAGAGTAGTTCAAAATGCAAGGACAAAATAGAAAATCATTATTACAGATTTAGAAAATGATGCTCGCTTGAAGAAACAAAAATGAACAAAATGTTAAAATCTAAAGAAAGAAGGTACAATTTGACAAAAACAGGGCCCCTCACGCTAAAGTAGATGATAAATGGCATCTATATTTGACAAAGATTTTAAACTCACTTACTCGCATTTTGACTAAATGAAAGATGCAGCAACAACGAAGTAGTGAACTACAATTCCAGTATATCAATAAGCTTGTTTTTCATTTGTGACGTCTCACTATTCGACATTTCTCAGTGACAATTACTCTATTTATCATATGTTTACAAAATTAGCAACACAAAAAAGAATAAAAATCAGATCGGCTCCTCCTATTTGCACTCCAATTAGGTGTTGGCAGTGCAGGCAGAAGAAATCAAGTTTTTATGACCCTGTACTCATTAAGCTCAGGTTGCATGGAAATGTAGCTTACACTCCAACAATTCTCCCTTCCTCATTTATATTGATACATTTGCTTTCCCATAGAAGACATAGCAAAGTTCTCTACACTTGTGCACATTCCAGTGTGGAGGAACACTCAACATCAAACCAATTACAAAGGCCACAAAATTAGGTACCTTAATGAGTGTTAAAACACCAAAAGATGTTTTGTACCTAATATAATTTCAAGCAGAAAACAAAGGTTTGCATATCGTTGGAGAACATTTGGAATAAAGGTCATTAAATATTATTAAAGTAGGCATGTCATACAATATATGCAATGCCATTGCTACTTACTCAACATTCCCAATTCTTGCAAATCCTCCAACAAGAATACTGTATGTCACCAAGCTCATCTCAATTCCCTCATCCCTCATCTTCCTCACACATGACAATGTTTCTTCCATGTCTCTTCCTACTGCATAAGCGTGAATGAGGCTGCACAATGCAAAGTAATCACTGATTCATCATGATTCTGAAATCCTAACCGTGTCAATAATAGAACAATAGTCAACTTCAGCTCTATGTGTAGCCACTGGTGCCAATACAATATACCAATTGGCTAAAAGTGAATCACTGAAGAGCTACAACTCAAATGTAATTATTTTTACTTTGTATATACATGTAAAGTCGGCTCTATTCCATGGGCCCTCATCTTCTCAAATGTTTCACGTGCACGATGCATATCTCCTCGTCTAGCATAGTAGTTCACCATCAACCCAAACTCTTTTCTGGAAGGCTACAAAAATAAAAAGTTAGCAATAGTGGATAAATTGATGGAGTACAACACATAAAACAACTTTTGAGAAGACCATACTATTCTTGGCAAGTACAAAGATGAAACTTGGTATGATATAAAGCTAAGCATAAACTTATGTACAGCACTTCTGTGTGTTGTATGCATATGAAGTTACAGCTCTCTCTACCCTAATCATTAATTGCTGGGCCAGAGGAAGATAATTCACATTACTGCAGTAGTCTTGTTCAGTTCTGGCAACCACATAGTATCCAACATGGTACCATAAGCATTACACACTTTAGCATACAAAAGCACTATAAAATTTAGAATACAAGTGCCATTCCCAGACACAAAGCCATTCAACAATCAGAATTCAGCCAAAATCAGGTTACCATATAGTCCAGATACATTTACAATGCCTCTGCTTTCCAGTCATGGTGAATATGAATATATACATATTGTAAGGAGGTGGTGCCATTTTGTAACAGCACTACCCAGCTCTTTGGTGTCAGAGAAGGAGCCCTCCACTAATACAAGGGAGGTTCCACCAGTGTACAAACCAGATTGACACACCATGACAGTAACTAGAAACATGTCCAGCAACTACTTTTTGGACTTCTTATAGATGGTACTACCTATAATATCATAACATTTACCTACGTAAGTCTTGATAAACTACAATTAGTGTGGTTCTCATTCTAGCAGAAGAACAAATCTCATATAAGTTTACAACCCTTTTCTAATGCAGTTAGCAATTAAATTTCAACAAGGCTCTTGCACACTATATTAACCTCTGTATATTCCCATAGGAGATAAATGCAAGTTTTATTTCTTTGGAAGCATGCTCATGCTCCATTCCTGTATATCAAGCAATATGCATGTGCTAAGCTGCGCTGAGACACTCTATAACTAGCAACAAACAAAATTGAATTCATATTTTTTGTATTAATGTGCTGAAGTTTTCTGAAAATAAAATCTACATGGTTCATGGTATGCATTAGTTGCTATAGTCTTACAGCAGCTATATACTAAGTTTATTCAACATCAATTACAAGCAAATATGGCAGGTCAAGAACCGAACTTTACCTTCTTAATCCTCTCAAAAGCTCGCACAACCGCTTGCCAATTCTCTGGTTGAGATTCCAGAACTTTCCGGAACTCCCTTCGTGAACCTTCCCTCTCTTCATGCCACTTAGACCTATACTCTTCCCCATCCTCTTCTTTGCCTTCCACCCACCTTGCCCTCTCCGCATATTTCCGTTTCATTCTATTTCCATTATCCAACTTTATAGTTAACACCCTCCCATGAAACTCCACACCATCAAACTCCACAGCCTTCATAGCGGCCTTTTCAGCCGTATGCCCACTATATATCACGAACCCAAATCCCATATTCCTCACCAGATCGTGATGACCCTTTATCAGAATCACATTCTTTATGGGACCAAATTGCCTGAAAAACTCAGCTACTTGATTTTTCTTTATCCGAAGTGGTAAATTACCCACGAAGATCTTCCCTTTTTCCCTAAACTCCATTTCTTTTTTATTCTCTTCTGAATTTTCAGAAACCTCATCTTCAATTTCATCTTTTTGGAGTGTTTCTTTTAGTGGAGGGAAATCTGGGTGTGGAGGGGGGGTTGGGGGCGAAGGGGAGAGTTTGCTGGACAACCATAGCTTATTACTGAGAGAATCATGGGTTGGTGAATTAGTGACAGAGGAAGAGGTATTTTGAGAGTTCACAATTTTCTTAAGGGGGTTTTCCGGAAGTTGAGATGAATGTGAAGTGGAGGACCTTAGAGGCTTGTGAGTGGTGGGGCGGCGGAGGCCGGTGGACGTGGCGGTCGGGTTGTTGGGAGTAGAGTCTTGTGATGAGTTCGAAGCGTGAACCAACGAGGTGACGGAAGTGCTGGGGATAGCGAGGTGGTGTTTTCCGGCGAGCAGTGGAATGTGAGAATATTGAACGGTGGACGGAGAGAAGACATCCATTGTTTTATCCCCTTTGTTTTATCAGTTTTTAATTTTGATCTTACGATAAGAGGAAATAAAAATGGTTAATTAGAGAAAAATATCTAATCCTATCTCTTAAAAAGATCTATATATGGATTTCTATCTTCAAGAAGAATGCTTTTTACAAAAGGTTATGAAACTATTATTCCTCCGCCATTGACACAAGAACAAGAGAAAAAGAAGTGAAAGGAATAAAGAAAAAAGAAAGACACCAAAATTTCTATCATTTTTTATAACAATGGAAGGAAAAATATCTGCAAAAAGAAGCCGAGTACAAAAAAAAGTTAGCAAAAAAAACACATGTATGTTTTCTGAATTTGCAATTTCAAATATCATTGATTTTTCAGTGTTTATGCTATTTATTCATTTTTTAGTCGTTAAAACACTTAAACTGATTTGATATACATAAAAATTTTGTTATGAGATGGGAAGTTTTTAATTTGTATTTGAAGGGCATGAAAGTTGGACTTCACCTTTTTGAGATTTATACTTTTTTTACCTAAAATTATATATAATAAATTATACAGTAAAACTATCTGAAAGTGGTAGTGTATTATCTATAGAATAGAACATCCAAGCTTTGCAATACACATTAGGTATATGATCTGCGTAACTGCAGTACAGTTTAGAAACAAATATAGTATAAAATATTCAATCTTGCAGTACATAGGAAAAAGTCTAATATATAACTTACAGTACATTTTAGAAACAAATATAGTATAAAATATTCAATCCTATAATACACATTACGAAAAAGTTTAATATATAACCTGCAGTACATTTCAGAAGCAAATGTAGTATAAATATTCAAACTTGAAGTACGATTAGGCAAAAGTATAGTATATAATTAGTATAACTGCAGTACATTTTAGGAGCATCTATAGTACAAAAATATTCAAATTTATAGTATACATTAAAAGAAAGTGTACTATATAATCTGGTATCTGCAATATATTTTAAAAGCAACTGTAATATAAAATATTCAAACCTTAAGTATACACTAAATGAAAGTGTAGTATAATATATCATGTGTTTTTTAACTACATTTTAGAAACATTTATAGTATAAAACATTCAAGCCTGAAATATACCTTAACTAAAAGTGCAGTACACTATATTATATGTTTTTAAAGTATATTTTAGAAGTATTTGTAGTATAAAACATTCAAGTTTTTAGTACACATTATCTAAAAGGATTGGTTTATTATCTGTTTATATACTAATTTTTTTTTATCTGATTGCAACAAAGTAAAGACATTATGAGGTTTGCTCTCGTTGCTCCCCTCAATTTTTTCAAAGTAAATTGGAGATTGTAAAGTCCAATATGAGGTCAAAACATTTTGATGCATTGAATAAGACCCCTTTCTATACATGGATATGCCCAAGTTAAATTCAAATTTCATTCGGCTTGAAGTTGAACTTAGGAGATTTGACCCAAAAAAGCTGTCATTTCATTTTTTGGAAGGGTTTGAGGTTCTTTTTTCTGCAATTGAATTTTCTATAGCTTTAAGGTTGCCATATGTGGGGCAATCTATTGATATAACATTGACAATAAAGTCTTCAACCTTTGACAGCATTTTTTCTAGAAAGCTGCAAAATATTACTAGATCTGAAATAGTAAAAAAGTTTGAGGATATATATATAAGGATAGTGAGGAGGACTTGAATAATTTTTGTAGGTTGTACGTACTTTTTATTTTTAATTATTTTTTATTTTCAATATCTAATTATTGAACTCCATGATATTTCCTACCATACTTGGACAATTTGTCTAGAGTTCATCTGTATGCATGGGGCATAGCTACATACAATTTTCTTGTCCATGATATGACGAACCATTTAGGAGTAAGTGAAAAAAAAAATCAAGAAATACATTGACGAGTGCACAATGGTTTGATGGTAAATGTTTGCTTCATTTTTCTAATAACATTGATTATATTTATATTTAAGTAGTATAATTTTTCGATTTATGAATGGCAAACATGGGTCTATAAACGCATCCCTTCACTGACTTCACCAGTGAGTTTGTTTGAGTTTCCACGCTTTTAACGGTGGAAGGATAGCAAACTCCCACATAATGTAGAGGAGGTAGAGAATAAATTGAAATAAATTACAACAAAAATGGTAATAATTATAATAGTTCATTGTTAACATTTTGTATAAAAATTTGAATTTGATAATTATTTTCATTGTTATAGGCTGTAGCCCTCAACTCTGCTCCAAAGGAGTTAGAATTAGCAGCTTTGATCAAGAAATTATAGGCTACCAGTACTGCCATTAGTGAAGTCCATGTTTGTGATCATATAGTATATGAAGCAATTATTGCAGCTAAAGTGGAAGAAATTAAATCATTGAAAGAAAAAATTGTTTCATTCAATATGATAGCAATGAAGGAGCAGAGTGAGGATGAGCATTTAGTTAAGTACAAGACTGAGGGGAAAGAGCTTGAAGAGGAAGCTGGTAAGTTTGTACATAAGGGGGGACTTGATTTGGTAGATGATACACAGAAAGAAGGGAATAAATCTAAAAACACGGTGGATAAAGAAAGTCAAACTAAACACCGTCATGATCATTCAGATTCCCCCAAACCTTTGAAGACATAAGTTTATGTACCAATTCAAGCCGCTAAGTTTGAGGAATCTAAGATTAAAGTGGCAAATGTCATGTCCTCAATTATGACAAATGTGAGCAATCGAGAAGACAGGAAGCCAAAATAAAAATCTCTAGATTTTGTCAACCCTCCAAGCACCACACCAGCTAAAAGAGTAAGAGAAGTGACAAAGACCTATGGTCGTCCTCGTCCTCGTCCTCGTCCTCATCCTCATCCTCGTGCCAAAGAAAACAAAAAACAAGAAGAGAAAGTGTTGTCAACTACTTAATATTTTAAGTTTTTGCTATTTGCATTTCATTTGTAAATAGTCTGTTTGTAATAAATGTAATGATATATTATTCTTGATTGATTGATATTTGTACTTAATGTGCTAAGTTTTTTGTATTCTAAGTTGGTGATATTTATACTTAATGTACTATTCTTTTGCACTTCATGTTGGCGATATTTGTACTCCATATGTTGATCTTTTGTGCTTGATAGTTGATCATTTATACCTAATGTACTTAAGTTTTATACCCTATGTAGGCATATTTTGTACTCCAATAAGGGATACTTCAATAGTTGATACTTTGCACTTAACGAGCTTGAGTTTTGTACTCCATTTTGGCTATATTTTGTACTTCAATAGGGGATACTTCAATAGTTGATACTTTGCACTTAATATGCTTGACTTTTGTATTCCGTGTTGGCTATATTTTGTACTTCAATAGTTGATACTTTACATCTCATAGGGATGATTTTTGTACTCTATGTTAGATATATTTTGTACTTCAATAAGGGATACTTCAATATTTTATACTTTGCACTTAATGTGATTGAATTTTGTTCTCCATGTTGGTTATATTTTGTACTTCAATAGTTGATACTTTGTACTTAATTTGCTTGGATTTTGTACTCCAATATGATATATTTTGTACGTCAATAGGGGATACTTCAATACTTGATTCTTTGTACTTTGTGTGCTTGAATTATGTACTCCATATTGGCTATATTTCATACTTTAATAGGGGACACTTCAATAGTTGATACTTTGTACTTAATATGTTTGGATTTTATACTCCATGTTAGTATATTTTGTACCTTAATAGGAGGTATTTAATACTTGATTCTTTGTACTTAATGTGCTGCCTTTTGTACTTTAATTGTTAACACTTTGTGCCTAATATGTTGTGTTTTGTATTATAGGAGACCAAAGATATCAGTCCAATCCTGGTGGTAGAGGAACCAACCAACCCAAAGATTGAAGCTCTTGATCCCTATAAAGGAAGGACTAATTATAGAGGTCGTGAACTCATTCTAACAGAAGAGCAAGAAGTCATTGACAACTTTGTCAGAAGAGATAATTTAGGATAACAAAATTTGCTTATTATTTTTCTTTTAGATAAATTGGTGTCTGAGCTTGTATTATAATTGTGTAGGGTGATTGTCTGGGAGGAAGCAAGATAGTTTCTAGATGAAAGAAACTTTTGTGAGCTCTTGTTTGGAGAAAAACTTATCGGTGACATAGTAGACTACTACATGTCGATATTATGCAGCCCATCTTTCAGCAACATGTGTCACCACAAGGCGTGGTTTATGTCCGCAATAGCGCAGGTACGTGGCAGTTTCCTAACTTAATTTAGTTCACATTTCCAATGGGTATAACCATTTGTTTTATACTTCATCGGTTGACATATTAAATAGACTCGAGGGATGCAACTTGAAGGATGTGATAGATGAAGAATTCGTGGAGATGATACCTACACTTAACTTCTTCACCCTTAAAGATTTGGAAGACCTCACGTTGGATGTTGTAAACCAGTGTCGTTACATAATCTTACCGATTTGTCAGCATGGTCACTGGTTTTTGGTTGTCCTTGACACCTCGACTCATTTTTTCTTGTATATGAATTCAATAATGGCTGTCAGATACAAACTGACAGCTACGGTCATTATAAATTTGCTTCCTTCCCCTATGATTTTTTCATAAAGTAGGGAGTCAACAACTGATCAATATTTTTATAGGCTTTATTCTATTCTCGGTACATTAGGCTTTCAGTGGGGTGTCGTGTGGACGAATACATAAGGCATAAAAAAAAGCAAACAATAAAAGGGTACATTGGATTGCAATGTCTTTGTGTGCCTTTAGGCAAAATATTTTGCTAGAGACTCCCTCAAGTTTTGGGGGTCTGCTGAAAATATTAACATGGACAAATACCATTTGACAATGGCATATACAATATTAAGTCATGAAAATGCCATGATTTGAATCACACTTTG
>JACGDI010005573.1:66072-81081 GCA_014898725.1 Jacaranda copaia
CATATATTTACATATCACAATATTTTATTACTATTATTATAATAAAAAATATTATTAAAATCCATTTAAACCCTCAAAATCCAACAAAAAAGTATTAATTTGAATGCTACTATAAAATTTGTCTCCTTCCAAAATAAACATATCAAAATTTTAGAAAATAATTTTCTAACTATTCCCAAAATAGAGACAATCATATATCACATTTCCCAACACAAATTTTATATTCCCCAACCCCACTCCCAAAACTCATTTTCCCAAAACATAAAATTCATATTCAAATATTACCTTTATTATTTTCATAAGTTAAAAAGTCCATTACAATTTTAAAATAAAATAAAATTGTAATTGGATTATTAATCTGAAAATTATAATTACAATAGCTATGAAAATTAAAAATTAGATGATTCATATTGTATATATTTAAAATAGTTTGTTTTTCCAAAAGAAATATATTTTAATTTATTTTTAAAAAAATAATTTATATTTTATACAAAAATAAATTAGTTAATAAGTTGATATGATAGATTTAGGAGAAAATAAAAATAAAAATGAATAATATTTTTAATAAAAATATAAATAAATATATTATTTTCGATTTTCAAAATTAGTGCTGAAAATAAAAAGAACTTTTCTAAACCAAAACCTTCTCATTTCCTTTCTTTTTTTTTTTTTACTTTTTTATTTAACACAACCCGTACATTGCCTAAACATTTCCGACGGACAGTGTGTGTGATTTGAATCAAACATAAGTCTTTTCTACTTACAGAGACTTTGGTATCCCCAAAGAGGTCCAACTTTTTAGGCCACACACAAATTATATAAATAGCTCAATTTTAATTCAGAATTTCAATGTAGGATGTGTAAGCATTAAACCATACTTAATGTTTAAACATTCATGGAAATTGATCAAACTCAAAATTATAAATAGCTCAAATTTAGTTCAGGATTCCAATGTAGGATGTGTAAGCATTAAATCGTACTCAACGTATACACATTCGTGGAAATTGATTAAACCCAAATTTGTAACTTCATATTTTCCACATATAAATATATGTATATATATAGTAAGTGAGAATATCTTTCCCCATGACTGCGAAATTTATAGACACCAACACTTGATTTCTTGAATGAATAGGATATCAATTTTTTTTCTCTAATCCCCTTTTCTTTAATGCACAATTTTGATGGATGAAAATGTACAATTATATTATGGGATGGAGAGAGGACCATAATCCTTATCTATAGAGTATGAAAGGGTGTTTCCATCAAACACATATTCACATTACAATGTCGGAATATTAGGGGGGAGGGTGTATACTAATGTGAGTTGTATAACTTATTAATAGAAATTGACAAAATAGGAAACTAGACACACACACATATATAGCAATTTACATCCAAAGAAAAATTATGCATTCACCAACCAAGGTAATGAAGATTAAGTAAATTGGAAACAAACCGTAGCACTTTAAACGAGAGCAAAAGAATGACGAGTCGAGGCCTACACAAGCACAGATTTTTTAAAGTTTTTTCCACTTCCCACTAGTGCCTGAGGACTTCTGACAAATGACCTCCCAAGATACTCCTAAATACGGGGCCTCCAAATTGAATTGACTAGAACCTCTGTACTTAATAAAAATGTTTATGCATGTATGCGTGCGAGTATGAGCACCTAGAGTGCTACTATGTTAATATGCTTGTATGAATTTTTTGATGAAATGACGCTAGACAACACATATATTTATATGATTTAAGTGTCTATTCCTGTAAGACACATCTCTAACTTTGTCAGACTAAATGAAGGTTGTAACCTTTATTTTGAATTTCAAAAGATATGGGTTGCAACTCTTTAAGGAAATTAGGCATTATTGTTGGAAGATTTAATTTCGATCTTAAAATTCAAAATTTAAAATAATCATAATAATAATTATATAATATAATATAATAATAATAATAATAATAATTATTATTATTATTATTATTGTTATTATTATTATTATTATTATTATTATTATTATTATTATTATTATTATTATTATTATTATTATTATTATTATTATTATTATTATTATTTCTAGGTTATTATTGGACACTATCCACCACTCCCATGTCTTGTATAATCCTTAGATCATAGTTCACTATTTAACTCAATTTTCTCATTCAACATTCATTAATTTTGGCACTTAGCTACACTAACAACATCTCCTCAGTGAGATAAATTAATTGATTTAAGTGCCCAAGTTCTAACAATCCCCCACACGAGTAAGCAAATAGTCTAACAGACATGCTCGTGAATGCAAATGCACAACATAAGTTCAGCTCAAATGATGTTGCATTGGGAGAGGTAGCTTTTGGCTTTAAAAATTCCATAGTGAGTAATATCGAGTGCACTTGCTAACCAATGAATGTGTTATCTTAAACTGTTCAGCTTCTATGTACACTAGGGCAACAATACTGCACACAACACCACTAAATAGTTAGTTTTTTGTTTAACTTTTGTGTTTATTTGGGCCATAAACAATTCTTGTTATTCATGAGTACTAATCTAAGAATTCAGCTTTAAAAATTCTCATAGGATCAACCCATCCCTACTCATATGGTAGACTTCCCATTAAGAGGTTCCTGCTGTATCCCCACTCGAATTATTGAGATATGAGTGTCATTAAAGGCAATGCTCAACCTAAAACTTTTATAGGAGGCATTGTTTGCTCTTCAACAGAATGGGCTAGAAGGTCAAACCCCCTACAGTGCTTCCACATTGAGTCATAGTTGCATAACTTGTTTTTTCCTTTGAACTTACTTCATGGGATCTTCACTCACGTAGGCAAGGTCCCTGTTATGGTAACTCAGTTATTTAAAAACTTCAATCCTATTCTCTCTGATGATTTATTTATTTGCTCTCTATTTACACTTTCAGTTAGTGGGTCTATAAGCTTATCCTAGACTTCACGTAGTCATTTAAGATAACTCCATTAGAGAGCAGTTGTTTAATAGTGTTATGTCCCCTTCATATGTATTGGGACTTAACATTGTACATACTACTCTATGCCCTTACAATAGCAGATTGGCTATCACAGTAGATGCAAAGCATCAGCATAAGTTTTGGCCAATTTAGAATGTCTTTCAAAAATTGGCGTAGCCATTCCACTTCCTCGCCTACTTTATTAAACATGATAAACTCGGATTCTATCATTGATCCAGCTATACAGGTTTACTTTAGGGATTTCCACGATATGGTAGCCCAAATTACAGTGAATACATATCCCTTTGTGGACTTGGATTCATTTAAGTCAGATATCCAATTGGCATCGTCGTATCCCTCAATTACAACTAGATATTTAGTATAGTACAACCTATACTTGATGGTGTGTCTTAAGTACCTCAGTACTCTAATACTAGCATTGTAAAGCTCTTGGGTTGCTTGTATATCTACTTAGCTTTCCAACTGCATATGCAACATCTGACCTCATATAATTTATAATGTACATGAGACTTCCATTTATACACACATACTTCTCTTGAGCCTTTCCTTCATCTTTATTCTTGGTAAGCTGTTGGTTTATATCTATTGGTATTTTCATCAGCCTACTAGCAGGATCTAGAAACATTTGTAACAATTTCTCTATATAGTGAGACTATGTTAGTGCTATCCCATCAAATGTTCTTACAATTTTAATTCCAAGTATGGTATCAACGAAACCTATATCTTCCATATCAAATTGTGACTCAGCAATGTCTTTGTCTCTTTGATTATGTCACTGTTACTTCCTATGATTAATATATCATCTAAACATAGACATACAATAACATATTCAGTTGGTGTACCTTTAATATACACACATTTGTCACAATAGCTAATCTTGTAGCCATTGGCCTTCATAACTTGATCAAATTTTAGATGCTACTATTTAGTTACTTGTTGTACATTGTACAAAGATTTAATTAATTTAGACACCTTCTTATTTGGACCTAGAACTACAAACCCTTTAGGTTGTTCTATGTAAATTTCCTCATCAAGGCACTATTTAGAAATGCTATTTTTACATTCATTTGATGAATATCAAGATTATTAATAGCAATGAAAACAATAAATAATTAAATGGAAGTCATTCTAGTCACCAGCGAGTATGTATCAAAATAGTCGGGACCTTCCTTCTATTAGTATCCTTTGACTACTAGTCTATTCTTATACTTATCTATTGTACCATCAGCTTTCATTTTCATCTTGAAACCCCATTTACACCCCCCAAGGGTTTATTTTTAGAAGGCAAATCTATTAGTTCCCAGATATGATTATGCATAATGGACTCTATTCCACTTTTCACGGCTTCTTTCCATAAAGAAGCCTTAGGAGCTGTCATTGCCGCATTGAACGTTTGTGGTTCACTTTCTAATATGTAAGTTAAGAAATCTAGCCCAAGGATTTAGCCATTCTAGGTTTTTTGCCACATCTAGGCTCAATGTCTTCTTTATCCAATTTTTAAGCTTCTTGAGGTTATTTATACATTACTTGTCTTCATTCCCTTTTCCAAGGAAAATACTTCTTCAAAAAAACTTGTGTTCCATGATTCGATAATTATATTAACTTAAATATCTTCAGAACCATAGGCAACACTATGTTGTGTATAACCAATAAAAATCATCAACTATCTCAGGTCCTATCTTAGCCATTTTAGGATGTGGTGCTCCTACTTTAGCCAGACACCTCCCATACTCGAAGATATTGATAAGATGGTCGGCATCCTTTTCATGCCTGATATGTTTTGTAATTTTTATGAGGTGTCTTATTAAGTAAATTATGTGCAATCAATACTGTCTTTCCAGACATGTTTTGAGGTGCCCCTGCATTAATTAATAATGCATTCATCATTTCTTTTAAAGTTCAATTTTTGTGCTTAACAATGTCATTTGATTATGGTGCATAAGGTGCTGCTACTTCATGAATTATTTCATGTTCAGCACAAAAATCTTCAAAAGGGTGAATATATTTCACCGTCTCTATAACTTCTAAGTATTTTTATTTTCTTTCCAAGTTGACTATCAACTTCAATTTTATAATGTCTAAATACTTCAATTGCTTCATCCTTGCTTGAAAGTAAATAAACATGAGAATATATTATGCAATCATCTATAAAGGAGATAAAATACTTTTTTTCTTCTCTTAATTGATCCATTTTTAAATCACATATGTCAATATGAATTAAATTTAATAGTTTAGTGCTTCTCTCAATTGCCTTAAAAGGAGATTTTGTATTTTTTGCCTCAATGCAAACTTCACACTTAGTTTTTGTGTCAAGATCTAACTTAGGTAAATTGCCACTTTTTGCTAGTTTACTTAAAGTACCAAAATTTACATGTTGTAATCTACGATGCCATAAATCTAGAGACTCCAATAAGTAAGCCGAATTTACTTTATTTCTATTAATAATATTTTTTGGAACATTCTTAGATATGATGGTCATTACATTTATTTTAAAAAGGCCATTACACAAATAGCCTTTTTCCGACATACACGCCATTTTTAGTAAGTACAAATTTTGTTAGATTCAAAAACTTGCCTAAACCCATTTTTACTAAGCATAGGACCTAACACTAAATTTCTCCTTATGTTTGGTACATGAAGCACGTTGTTAGGAGTCAACTCCTTTCTGAAAGTCATTTTGAGCACCAACTTTCCAACTCTATGCACCTTGAAATTTGAAAAGTTTTCCATGAACAAGTTTTCATCTTTAGCATTCTCATATGTTGAAAAGAGACTTATGTCTAAACATAAATGTCTAGTACCCCTTTGTCCACCCACCACTGCTTAAGATTTTTTGTTAGATTCACCTTAGAAACCACAACTAATAAGTTCAAGTTATTAACACCATCTAAGAGATTATCCACCTCTGTAACATTTACATGAGCAGTCTTTCTTTTCTTTGAAGGCCTATCCTTCTTAAGAGTCCTTCCCTATTGATGATTTCGGTAGTCTTTAGCCTTATTATGTCTTGGTTTGTCACAAATATAGCAGTTGCCTTCAAATTTCTTTTTCTTTTTCTCACTTTGTAAGGCAGAGGAGTCTTTTTTTCGCTTGTTTGATAGCCCTTGCTCCATCACATTCACTTTACTTTCGTAAGCATTGCCACTGCCTCTCTTTTTAGGAAGCTGGTTATCTTTCTCTATTCTCAGCATCAAAATCAAGTCCTCAAGATTCATTTACTTGCACTTATGCTTGAGATAATTTTTGAAGTCTTTCCATCCCGAGGGCAATTTCTCTATTAACACGGCTACTTGGAATGACTCACCAAGCACCATTCCTTCGGTAGCCACCTCATATAGTATCATCTGATACTCATTCACTTGTGACATCACAAACTTGAAATCAACCGTGATGAGGTATCAAATCTACAGAAATAGTTATAGTTATATCAATGATGAGGTATGAAATCAACCGTGATGAGGTAAGAAATAGTTATATCAGTGATGAGGTATGACAGAAACACTAAATCTACAAAATTCGAATGTGTACAAAATGTTCAAGAAAGTCATAATCAAACAGAAAATTATATACTAGTTATGCAAATTTAAATTAGATAGAGATTTAAATTTTATACGATATATAATGCAGCAAAGTATATATTGTGCAACCAATTATATAGCATCGACAAAAACAGTCAGCATAAATGAAGATTTATAAGTTTACCAAGAATTCTAAGCTAAGATAGAAAATTGATGCTTTACAAAATATGTAATGAGTTAACAGAATAGAGTTCTATTAAGAGTTTCTAGAGGCACAACAACAAGTCATGTGTCAAAAATACAAAATTACATATTGCTAGGATAGTACTAAGATTGGTACCACATGCTACGATACAAACTTTTCACAAAATTCTTGTCATGCAAGGTAATTGAACATAACAAATTGTATCTTAAGGAGGGGGAAAAAATTTTCATGGCTAGTAAAATTGTATGAAAAGAAAAGATGCTTGTAGGGGACACAACGATTACTTATATTTAAAAATTGCAACCTTACAAAATCTAAATGCAATACATAATTCCAGTAGGAATTAAGAATGAGAGAAAGGCTTCAAATTAATTTAGAATTTTACAAATTTTATAGATTCTAAATTGTTTAGGGATTTTAAAGCACACACTAATTATGCTATTTAATTATATGTATAGAGAGGAAAGGGATAAAACCTTAAGATTGTTGTAATGTTAAGTGTGTGCAAATACATGTTGAGCAGCCTACTTATACACTACAAACACAAAGAATATGCAAAACGAGATTTATGAGTTTCCTAAGGATTCTAAACCAAGACAAAAGAATAAATACATCTCAAAATATATACTAATATTATAACATCAGAATAGAAGTAAAAAATTGAAATTGACAGGCTAAGTTTCAGAAGTCACAACACCATGCCAACTAGTTAAGATATAAAAGTCAACAAATTGCTATAGGTTATACTAAACATATAACATGTAATATATCTAAGGGGAAAAAACCACATATGGGAAAATAAGACCTTAAACTTGTAGGAATATTAGGTGTGTGTACTAATGTGAGTTGTATAACTTATTAACAGAAATTGATGGCACAAGACACCAAACATATATATGGCAATTCACATCAAAGAAAAATTCTGCATTCATCAACCAAGGTGATGAAGATTATGTAAACTAAAAACAAACCATAGCACCTTAAACGAGAGTAACAGAATGACAAGTCGAGGGTTGTACGAGCACAACTTCTTTGAGGTCTTATTCACCTACCACTAGTGTCCAAAGGCTATTGATAGGTGACCTCTCAAGATACAACAACTCAAGAACAATTTAAGACGGCACACCTAAAGACTAAACCTCCAAACTAGACTTACTTGAACCTCTGCACTTAATGAAAATGTTTATGTATGTATGTGTGCGAGTAAGAGTACCTAGAGTGCTAGTATGCTAATATGTTTGTATGAATTTTTTGATGAAATGACACTAGATACCACATATATTTATAGGACTTAAGTACCTATTCCTATTAGACATGTCCCTGATTCTATCAAACTAAATAAAGGTTATGACCTTTGTTTTGAATTTCCAAAGAAATAGGTTGCAATCTTTTAAGAAAATTGGGCATGACTGTTGGAAGATTTAATTTCAATCTTAACATCCAAAATTTAAAATAATTATAATAATAATTAAATAAAATTATTATTATTATTTATAGATTATTATTTATCATACACTATCCACCCACTCCCATGTCTAGCTCACTCTTTAACTCAATTTGTTCATTCAATACTCATTAATTTTGGCACTTAGCTATACTGACAACATCTCGTCAATGAGATAAAGTAATTGATTTAGGTGACAAAATTCTAACATACAACTTTTAATCAACAATTATAACTTTATATAAAAATAGTCATAACTATATATTATTAAATAGTACACAACCATAAGTTAGAACTCTTCCATAATAATCGATGAGATTCCATTATTTCATATAATTATTAAATCATAAAATAATTAATAACAATTATTTCATATAATTATTAAATCATAAACTAATTAGTAATATCACATGGAACACAATTATTCTTACATTCTCCCAATTGTTCAATGTGACATCATTTGTGATTTAATAAGAAAACATAACGTGCATGTGACTAAATTACTAAATCTTCATTATATTGGTCTTAACATAATATCACAACTAAGTAAAAGATTAACATGAGTCATGGCAGTTGTATGTTATTAATTTGGCATAGACCCTTCTATGTACTACAACACTAAACCTTTCCCTTATCATGATTCGTAATAGAGTATGGTGCAACCCTAATATTGATGAATAAGGCTATTAAACCTATTAACTTAACTCTAAAACATTCATGTGTACTATTTAGAAATAGAAAAATTAGAAACAAACTATAATTGAGCACAGAGAATCAAGTAAGTATTACAATCACTTAATCATACTATCATTAATGACGTCCAATAATGCCCATTTGTTTAACAAGCTCATTAAATATTGTAGGCGGTAGCCATTTTGTTAATGGATTTGTTATCATGAAATTTGTGCTAATGTGTTCAATTGACACTTTGTTTCTGAACTTTTTCTTTAATGACAAATTATTTTATCTACATATACTTAGCACCCTTAGAATACTTGTCATTCTTAGAAAAGAAAATTGTTGCATAATTGTCACAATAAATTTTTAGTAGCCTATTAATATTGTCGACAACTCTAAGTCTTGCAATAAAATTCTGCAACCATAATTCATGAATAGTAGCCTCAAAGCATGCTAGCCTCCATAGTAGACACAACAATGATAGATTGCTCTGCACTTTTCCAAGAGATAGCTCATCTAGCTAATAGAAACAAATAATTAAATGTGGATTTCCTCAAATCAACACATCTGATAAAATTTGAATTGAAATATCCAACTACTTCTAAGCTATCAGAAGCGATCAGTTCTTCTATAAGTGAGCATGTGTTCTTTAGTTCTTTGCAAATATCTAAGTACTTTATTTGCAACTTTCCAATAATCTATTCCCGGATTAGTTTGGTATCTGCCAAGCATTCCAATAGCAAAACTAATATCTGGTCTAGTACAAGTTTGGGCATACATTAAGCTCCCAATAATAGAGCATACATTTGTTCTCTTTCCAATTCATTCTTTGGACATTGCATAAGACATTGCACAAGATTAAATTTGTCCCCTTCTGAATTGAAACTATTCCTGCCGACCATTTGTCCATCTTAAATCTTTCAAGAAATTTATTAATATGGGCTTTTTGAGACAACCCCAATAATCCTTGTGATCTATCACGATATATTTCAATTCTGATCATGTAAGTTACATCTCCCATATCTTTCATTTCGAAGTTCTTAGAAAGGTATTTCTTAGTTTCGTGTAATAAACAAAAATCTTATCATTCGTAGCAAGCAAAATATTACCAACATATAAGATTAGAAAAATAAACTTACTCCCACTAACCTTCATATATATACCCAATGAAAGGTATTTTTTTTAAAATTAAAAGAGGTTATAGAATTATTAAACTTAAGATACCATTGCCAAGAAGCTTGTTTGAGTCCATAGATTGATTTCTTTAACTTACACACCATGTGTCCTTTGCTTTAACTAAAAAACCTTCAAGCTGATTCATATAAACTTCTTCATCTAAATTCCCATTAAGAAAGGCAATTTTAATATCCATTTGGTGCAGCTCTAAATCATAATGAGCCACTAAAGCTAAAATGATTCTAAGTGAATCTTTCCTAGATACTGGTGAAAATGTCTCTTTATAATAAATGCCATCTTTTTGAATAAAACCTTTTTCAACAATTCTAGCTTTATATCTTTCAATATTGCCATTAGAGTCTCTCTTTGTCTTAAAGATCCACTTACAACTAATCCTTCTACAACTTTTAGGGAATTCAACAAGATCCCAAACTTGATTGTCATCTATAGATTTCAACTCATCTTCTATTCCATTAACCTATTTAATAGAATCATCACAATTGATAAGTTGAGAATATGAAACTAGACCATCATTTATTCTCGTGTCAATATCTGATTCTTGTACGTAAACCTCATAATCGTCAAAGATGGCTGACTTTCTTTCTCTTTGAGATCTTCTTAATTGAGGTGCCTCTACTATTTGATCATTATTGACATCTTCATTGTGGAGTGTTTTGTCATTAACCTCTTGTTGTTGATTAGTGTTAGAATGTATAACGACTATAGAATCAACAATTTTAGAAGTTATAGGTAAAGGAACTTGCATCCAAACCTTTTGAATGACATATTATCCAATTCCTCACTCCCACTAGTTTCACCATTTTCAATGAACCTAACATTTCAATCTCAATAATTCTAGTACTATGATTAGGACAACAAAATCTATACCCCTAGGATTTCTCTAAATATTCAATGAAAAAGCCACTAGTTATTCTAAAATTCAATTTCGTTTCATCTAGATTATAAATTCTTATTTCTGCTGGGCAACCCCAAACATACAAGTGTTTTAAACTAGGTTTCCTTCCAGTCCACAATTCAAAAGAAGTTTTGGAAACTGCCTTACTAGGAACCCTATTTCATAAATACATACCGCTTTTCAAAGCAAGCATCCACAACGATAGAGGTAAAGATGAATGACTTAACATGCTCTTAACCATTTCTAGCAAAATACAGTTATACCTCTCTTCTACACCAATTTGTTCTAGTCTTCATGGCATGGTGTACAGAGCACAGATGCCACCTTTCTCGAGGAATTTAGTGAATGGACTTGGATATTGTCCTAATTCATTATATTTTCCATAGTATTCACCACCTCTATCTGATCTAATAATTTTCACTTTCTTATCTGCTTACCTTTCAAACTCGTTAACATAAATTTCAAGAGCATCCATGGACTAAGATCTTTCATGCAATAGATAACCATATCCAAATCATGACAAATCATCAATAAATGTAATAAAATATTTTTCTCCACCAAAAGATGGAACATCAAAAGGACCACATATGTCGGTATGTATAATTTCAAGAAGTTGTGAACTTCTTGTGGCATTTTTCTTAGTAGTGTGTTTTGTAAGTTTTCCTTTAATACAATCTATACACACTCCAAGATCAGTGAAATCCAAATTAGGAAGAATTTCATTCATAACTAACCTTTCCATTCCTTTTTTTGGATATATGAGCTAAATGTTTATGCACAAGTAAGTAGATTTCTCATCCACTAAACTATGTTTAGTTCCAATTTTATGATGTAAAGTCATTAAAGTTTCAACAAAATGATTATCAAGCTTAAACTTGTAAAGACCATCACATAAGATTCTAGAACCAACAATATTATTAGTTTTAAATAAACTGAAAGATCCACAACCAAAATTAAAAGTAAATCCTGTTTTATCAAATTTTGATATAGAAGCTAAATTGCGAGAAAAAGTATATACATAAAGAGTTTGATACAAATCTAAATAATGCCCAATATCTAAAATTAGACGATAAGTGCCAATTCCTTCAACTAAAACTTTTTGTCTATTTCCTATGTATACAAAGTCACTTTGCTTTAGGGTTTGGATCCAAAACAATCCCTACATCATATTGGAAATCTGAATAGTAGAACTAGAGTCAAACCACCAAGTATCATAAGGAACTTCAGTAAATATATATATAGTAAGTGGGCACACCTTTCTCCATGAATGCAAAATTTGTAGACACCAACACTTGATTTCTTGAATGAATAAGATATTGACTTCTCTCTCTAACCCCCTTTTCTTTAATGTACAATTTTGAGGGATGAAATGTACAATTATTTTATGGGATGGAAAGAGGACCATAATTCTTATTTATAGAGCATGAGAGGGTGTGACCATCACACTTCTCCACATTACAACTCTTAATCAACAATTATAATTTTATATATAAATAGTCATAACCATATATTATTAAATGATATACAACCATAAGTTACAACTCTTCCATGAATTACCGATGAGATTCCATTATTTCATATAATTATAAATCATAAACCAATTAATAATGTCATATGGAACACAATTATTCTTACAGGATGGATACCATCCACCTAGTTTTACGCCTTAGTCTTTAGTTCGTAGGTTACTCTTAACTCAATTTGCTCATAGGTACCTCATTAATTTTGGCACTTAGCTATTCTATGAGTATTGCCTCAATGAAATAATTTAATTGGTGTAATTTTTATAACTTTTGTTTCATACAACAAATTTTATTTCCCTCTAAAATTGGTAGATCTTCATTCTAGTGTGCCAAATTTTTTTAACACCAAAATATTAATGCACTTCCATCAAAATTCTTATAAATTCTTATGTTAAAAATATTTGCCTCCTTAACCTAATAACTCACTGATTTATTTACTAAAACTATGGTGACAACTATACTATTAAGATCTAATTTATTAGAAGTGCCCCTACCACTACGTCTTAAGCATCTCAAATTCTCAATCACTATTTTATATTTATATTTTCTCATCTATTTTTATTTACTAGAGTAGGACTAGCTTTTAAATTTCTTCGGGTGCTTGAATTTTTTTTTCATGTTATTTTGTTCTTCGTTGCTTTCATTTTTTGAATTTTTTTTTTTTTGTGGTTTTGGATTTATTTGTTAATGAACTTTTTCTTTGTCTTGAATAGCTAAGGGATCGTTTGGTTTTATTCTTAAAGCCTCTTTTCACATTTTCTATTTTTTGAAATTAAAGCACATCAATTTATACATATTTTCACTCGACATATTTTCATTTTTATTTTTAAAATATATTTTTTAATAACATATATATCTTTTCTTTCTACTTTCATTGTTACTATATCTCTCCAATTACAACCTACCGAATTCTATAAATCATTACTTTGCTAACAATCTACCCAAATACAAATTCATTTTCTACTTATTTTTTCTAACTATTTTTTTAAATTTTGAAAATATTGAAAATAGAAAATGAAAATGAACACATAACCAAATGGCCATAAATCACAGATCCTATCAATAAACATTCTTTTCCATGGCAACATCACGAATGTATGGTAACATACAATTATTCCGTAAGACGTACCATGTATAGTATTTTTTCCCATTTATAAATTATCATGAGATTTCTACAAATAGTGAACAATAATATTAAAGCCCAAATTACAGGGAAGCCTATTTAATAAGGAATTTGCAACCCGGTTTCTGTTCAATTTTATTTAAGCCCAGCCTATACCAGAAAATGAAACCCTAACTGGGAAAACCCCTATATTCGCTATGTAAGCTATATTTCTTCTTCACATACTGACACTGCCACCTGCTGCCTCATCAAGCCGTCGTCATCGCCGGAGTTTCATTCTTCCAGGTGAATTTTCTGGTTGTTGTTAATTTATGCATCATTCGGATTTGTTTTTTCATTTTTGTCTAGAGAATGGAACCAATAATTACGACGAAAGTGCAAATACAATGTTTTTCCTTTTTTACTAAAGGTCAATGAAAATCAAGGGTTTTTTTCCCTTTTTTTTTGGTTTTCACCAAAATTATATGTGAATATTTAGTTAAATGGTGGTAAAATGTTTTGAGTGTATGTGTTGGTGAATGCGTGTAGATGTTTTGTGTCTATTGATCTACATTTGTATATGCTGATATTTTATGCTTGAAATTAAAACTTCTAGAATGTAGATTAAAAACTTTTGTATAGATCTTTTGGTTTTATGTTGCCCTGTCTTCTCATACTTTATTTATTTTACTTTGTAAATTTGGGGGAAGACAGATGGAGGAAGACTAACTATTGGAGATACTGCAATATTGCTTACTAGATGTGTGTGAACTCATTTGGACTTGGTGGTTGCAGATGAATATCATCAGGACATTATGGCGAGATTAGGTTTTAGAAAGTTATCATCATTAGGACATTATGGTGGGATTAGGTTTTAGATGGGTTATTCTCTATAAGTTCTGCATCTTTTGTGGATTTTAAGTAAGGCTGTAAATGAATATTCGAAAATTCATTTACTGTTCGCATTCGTATTTTTTTATATAAATAAATGGATATTATCCATATCCGATTATAAATGGATACGGATATGGTAAATGCTTATTTGATCCGTTTAATATCCGATCCGAATGCATATTTATTAAATAATATATTTTTATATTTTTTAATAAAAATCTCATAATTCATATATATATTATAATTGAAGAATTGGAAAGGAAAAAGAATAAATTTAAAAAATTATTGTAATATAGAGGAAAAAAATGAAGAATAAAGTTAATCAATGTAATTCTTGTTGGTTGATTTTACAATTAATATACTTAAATGCCATCATTATTATGAATAAGTACTAATAATCGATTATAAAGTTAATTATTAATTAGAAATTACACTATTTGTTTGAGTGCTTTCTTTTTAATGAAATTATATAGTTTCTTCATTTGATTAAAATATGTTTTTGTTATAAATTCAGATATTTACGTATTTGAAGATCTGTAAATAGATATTTAAATAATTATTATCGAATAT
>JACGDI010005573.1:81181-100333 GCA_014898725.1 Jacaranda copaia
TTACGTTTGTTTTTGTTGCAGATCTCAGGCCCAAATCACCTAAATCCACCGGAGTTCCGGACCATCAGGCTCATTGCAACATCAAATTCGAATACGAATAAGTTTAATAAAATATAAATAAATCTAAATAATTATAATCGAATACGGATATATCCAAATTTGATCAACATCTGACGGATACAAATTAGGGTATCATTTTTTAATATCCGCCAAATCCGTATTCGTATCCGAATATTCGAAAAGTTAAACGGATACGAATATGGAAACAGTGTATCCGATCCGTTTAATATCCGTTTACACCCCTAATTTTAAGTCATTGGGTTTCTAAGCAAGAAAGGTAATATTTGATATCAATTTATCTAGAAAAGAAATGGCAATTGTAAATTTTTGTAACTGGTACTTTTGTTTTGGTTTTGGAGATCAAGTGGCCGATTTAGATACACATTAAGTGTGGTTGTGAGGACCACTAGAATAATGTCATTGGTTGATATTTTCATTGCTATATTGAATACAATGTTGGTTACTTGCAACAAATGTTGAATTTTATCTTCTATGGCTTTGTCATTCACAGAGTAATTTAATCTAGAAATGATGAAGCTCTGATGTGCTCGCTCGTTATATTTTGGTTGTATATCTTCATGGTACTAACTGGAGTGGACCCTCAATTGATCTTTCTTCTCATTTGGACGATGCAGAAATTTGGTTTTGTTAACTTCATGCAGTCTGTGAACATCTTTGTAACCTAACAATCTTATGTTATAGACGAATTCTAAGGTGCTACTGTTGAGATGGGTCGTGTGTGTACAAAAATAGTGAAAAAGTCCTCTCGGTAGGTGATTGAGAGGTATTACTCCAAAATGACTTTAGATTTCCACACAAACAATAAAATATTGGAGTAAGTTGCTTTTATTCCCTCCAAGCTTCTCCGGAACAAGATTGATGGGTTCTCCACACATCTGACGAAGTGGATCCAAAAATGTCCAGTTTGTGGTGTCTCACTCAAGCTGCAGGAAGAGGAGCACGAAAGGCACATGGACTTTGTGCCTGATGAGTCTGCCATTAAGACTGATGTCATTGAAGTTGACAAGGAGACACATGACATGCTTGCCGCCCTTGGCATGGCTGAACTTCCTGGAGTTGTTAAGCAGAGTATTGAACCACTGGCGCTGCCTGCTAACCCCACTTATGGCCGTGGTCCTAGTGGTTTTGGTAGGAGATATTGAGGTTTATTCCGAAATATTTAAGGGTTTCTTTCTTGTCCAAAGCTGCTTAAAAATTCATCAATGTTTTTGTAGTTCCCATTAGTCTCGTCTCTCAAACTAACTTTTATTATGTGCAGTCTAGCCTACTTAAGTTAAAGGGTTTTGTGAATCTGTAATAATTATTATTATATTCAATCCTCTTTTTCTCCAGTGGCCATTCTTCATGTGGATATGCTCATCTTCATGCCACAATTACCATACGAGGTGAACTATCCAAAATGACTAAAATAATTAACTCTTTCCATCTTTCATAATTATAAAAGCATCAAAAACCTTCTCTTTAATTACCGCGCGTATCTACTTTTCTGAGTTAATGGAACAAGACGATGTGAAAAAAAAAAAAAAAAAAAAGAGCCTTCTTACATTATCCTTGATCTAAATATTTTCTGTGCTGATGGAAAAAAATAGTGTGAAAAAAGTAACGAAACATTTCTGTAATTGAGAGGTAGGTTAAAGACGTGTTTGTAACCAAAAACAATTAAAAATGATTTTTGTGACAGTT
The DNA here is from genome assembly GCA_014898725.1 of Jacaranda copaia. Taxonomy (NCBI): domain Eukaryota; kingdom Viridiplantae; phylum Streptophyta; class Magnoliopsida; order Lamiales; family Bignoniaceae; genus Jacaranda; species Jacaranda copaia. Next base: position 82,946 of record JACGDI010005573.1, read on the forward strand.
GAATAGCATCACCTATAAATAGTCTCTTTCTCCTTTAGTTAAAATTATTCTTCCATAGAAAATTTTTATATACTTTCAAGTGAATTGCTATCATTTGAATTTTATTTTTTTTTAAGGTTTGACATACATTCTGGAGGTATATTGGTTACGAATCTTAGCACCCATAGCAAACTAATAGTAGTTGAGGCAATAAAAACCTTAAGATTGTTAAGATGGAAACAAAAAAAAAGAGCAAGGAATGGAAGAAAGCATTCATGTCATTCCTTACTCTTTTCTGTTTTCATTAAACATATTTTTTAACAATATAGTCGATCAAAGAGAGTGATGAGAATATGTCCACGGTGAGCTGTTCATCTTCTGCCCTCTTTCTCCTCCACTCCTGCAGTGTGTTGATCAAAGTTTGATTTGGTTGTTGGCCTTCAATTGATTGGAAATCCTCCAGAATTGGCTGAAGGTTGGGGTCCAACACACAAGCAATTTTCAGTGCAGTTAAGCTTCTTGTTTTGTTTGATAAATATTTTGATGTTTACTAATTGGAATATCTTAGTAAAATTTGTAATACAGAGGGTGCTAGAACATAATAATTAGGTGCACAAAATAGAAAATAATATAATGAAATACCAATTTAGAATATAAGTATGGAATGGAAGAATTAGTTATTTGAGGTTAAAAAATAAATAATTGGTAGTTGCGTTTGGCCCACCAAAATATATGGCAAGTTAAAAACTATTTCTATATTTGTTAAAGAAAAATATGATATGTTAAATTATTTTTTCCAGTATTATTGAAATATTAAAAAGATAGGTGCCTTCAAAAATTAATTTGACTTAACTGTACATATGAAAATATTCAAAAATTTCTCTCAATTTTGCTTTTTCTTTTCATGTCATTTTTTAAAATATTTTACATTTTATTTATTTTATTATTATTATTTTCATCATGAAATTTTATTTTATTTTTGTCTTTTAAGGGTAAAAATCAAAAACAAAAAAATATGAGAGAAGGGATAGCAAGGAGAAAGAGAGGATCGAATGAGTAGCACAAGGCAGAGAAAGCGACAAGGGAGGGGGCCAATATATATATATATATATATATATAGAGAGAGAGAGAGAGAGGGAAAGAAAGAAAGAAAAATTTTAAAAATGTTTAGACAGTAGAGGGAAAAATGGTAGGGTTAATCAAAGCAGATGAGAATTGCTTGCCTAATGCGAAACACAGGTTTTGTCTGAGGCACTAAAAGATATGATTTGGGAGGTTGCTACTGCGACAAGGATTGAGAATTTCAAGATGAAGACGAAGTAAATAAAAATCATTAGTCACAATTCCTTTGATTGGCTAAAAGTATCAAAGAGTTGGCATGTGAGTTTGAGTACTAGGATTTTCGACATCAATCATGGAATGAATTAGTATTAGCTGTTATCTTTATCTTTTCAGTAAAAAAATATGGAATAAGTTGGCATTAGTTGTTATTTTTCTCATTTCTTTTCTAAACTTTTTTTTTATTTTTTTCAATCGTAACCATCCACCCGTTGGGCACAAAAATAAAAAATAAAAAAAAAAGGTTGTTCTTTTTATGCACAAGTCTAATTTAGAATGAAATAAAAGATATCGGCATTTCGTGATCTCTCTACCCACTTCTAATTCTTTCTTTATTTGAAGTTCTAAATCCAAGAAGTGGTATCAAGAGCTGCAGTTGGTCTCAGTGGATCTGTGATTTTGAGAGAAAACCAAGAAAGTTCACTTAAAAAGCCGTAACTAGTTTTAAAACTACAATTCATAATGACAACCAATAGTGTATCCTTGATAGTCTAGCAAGCATATTCTGACCAAAATTATCAAATTTGGTCAATAAGATGCAGATATGCCTATAAGCAAATGTCTTGGGAAGTCGTAGCTGAGGAAAGATCAACAATTCCACTTCCAGGAGATCCTACCTTAGCACAAATTAGAGTTTATAATTTATATTGAAGAAATGACCAAGAGATTTAAAACCATTTCTTTGATCCAGAATTCAATAGCTAACTTAGTGTTTCAAGAATTAGGGCTTGCAAGATTGCTAAAGACACTTGCCACAAGTTCAAATTGGATTATCAAAGAAATGAACTAATTTGTTAACAAAGTTATATTTCTTGGTGAAGAATTTTGGATAAAAAAAAAATATGGAAAAGCTACTTGCGACACTTCTAGAAAGGTTTGAATTCAAGATTTCTTCGTTAATAGAGTCAGAAGACCTTTCACAAATTTCACTTGCAAATTTGACGAACTCTCCAAGCGCAAGATAAAAAAGGGCCCTGAGGCAAGTACAAACACTGAGAGTGGGTTGCATGCATAAAACCAACAAACAGACAAAGTAGAAAGCACTTCAATGAGAATATAAAAGAAAAAATAAAGGTAGTAGAGGTGGTCGTGAAGGATCGTATAAGAAAAAATTCTCACCTTGCAGGTATTGTAACAAGACCGCACACATGGAGAAATATTGTTGGCTGAGACCTGATGTTGTGTGTCGAAATTGCAAGCAAATTGGGCTATACTGCAAATGTGTACAAGAATAAAGACCCACAAACTCAACAATCACAGATAGTTGAGTCAGGAGCAACAACTTTTTGTTGCCTCATGTGCTCATAGCTGGATACTAACAACTCTGGCTTAGAAGTCATGTAGGCAACTTGCTATATCTCATGGTGATTACAGCAGATATTATGTTTATTGTGAGTATGTTATCTGGATATATGCGTTCACCATCTGGAAGACAATTTTAACAGGAAAAAGTATGCTCAGGTACTTGAAATTTACCATTGCCCTTGGTGTTATGTTTAAATATGTAGGAAATGGTAAGGCATGAAGCTGTTGGGATGCTCTATTAGTGGTTGGAGAGGTTGTCTAGATGACTTCAACAGCACTTTGGGGAGTCTCTTCTTTTAGGGTTTCGATATTTTTGTTGGAAATAAGTTTTAAAATTTCTTCAATTTATTTTATTTCCAACAAATTATTTTATCATGTGTCTTAACATGACAACTAATGTGTCTATTTATTTTATTCATTTCAAATTTATGGCATCAATATCATTTTATTTAACATATTTGATCATTTTATTTTATTATTATTGGGCCTCACTATAATTGAATTTATGGTGCTTTTAGTGGCTCGTCAATCCTTTTTAAATGGTCACAAATTTTACTATTATATAAAGGGGCTATAATCTTTCTTTAGCACATAAAGTTGATGAGTTCTAGAGTTTTTCATATTATTCTTCCACATGACTTTTGTGTTTTTAGCAACATGACTATGGACTAGTTCCTAGTCTCATCACGGTCGTACAAATGAGATGAGACACCGCTAAAAGCTAATAGGGTTTTATCTATGAGTCATGATCAGCTAATAGTACTTGCATGAAGGGAAGCAATCATGGCTTTAGGACAGCGACAAGTGTCATGACTCTCCATTGATCCAGCTCATATTCTTCAGTCCTTTATGCTGTTTGATTTATCAAGTTCTTAATTATTATTTTATAAAATTATGATTATGTGAATTTTTTTTACTTTATGTTATTATTTAAACTCAAATCACACTATCCACAACAATCTAAAGCCATGACGAGTTATTTGTTTTTAAACAATAATGGTCTTGAAATTGATAATTAAATCTAACTAATGATTTGTCATGCTTTCTTGTCAAATGCGAGAGTTTTGCAAGAATTGGACAAACTCAAAATGTTTCTAATTGCTTATCGAGAAGATGAGCCAACTTTGGTCTTGAGCATAGAAGGAATTGGTATAACTATTCTACTGCTTCTTTAATTATGTACAAGATCATGAGAAAATGCTACTTATTTGCTTCACAAGTAAGTACTTTAAATCTCATTTTCTTAAACATATAGACATATAGACATTAGATAATTATTATATGCATGTTTTCTTCCAACGGTTTAAGTACCTGACGGCTAGTTGGACAAATTAAATTGATTAAGTATAATTGAATACAATTAGTGCTTTCAACATACTTATCAAAAATGTTTGTGGGACAAAATTTCATGTAAGCTAGGGAAGTTTCTGTATCATGGGTCGAAGAAAGAAAAGACAAAATATTATACATGGTTCACACTTAAATTCTTTTATGATTTTCCTTTTTGTAACATATTTTAGAGTTATATAATTTCAATTCCAACGGCTAGTTGACTAATTGAGTAATTGTCTTTGAATGCATTTGTAGTGCTAGTCATTAATTAATGATCCATTAGTAAGAAATTATACTTTCTACTTTTACAATACAATTTCTCAGTGAGTTTTATTTTCTTCATTTATAGTTTGACCATTAGAAAATGAAGATGCTTTCTCATCCACTAGCAAGTAATAAAATATTGCTTTGTTATTTATAACCTGCTACCCTTCTTATAGATGCACAAGACAGACAGTGGCATTAGAGTCCAGGGATTTTGGTAATTGGATTTAAAGTGGGTCTTTGATACAACTGGCGGTATGTAATTTTCCATCTAAAATTTGTCAAAGCACATAAAGTGTGTATTATTGATTTATGTTATGATTTTTGTGATGCTTAAACTACATAAAATGATCTAATGTTACTCATATATTTCTTCAGAGTTGCAAACTACTGATTTGTGAAAAATTAAAAATAAAAAATTGCCACTAATTGAATTTTTTGAATAGTCTTTTTATTCTTATAGTGGCTTTATTTTGAAATTGATTATTGACTTCTATTGTTGAGTTTGTCAAATTATATGTGTTTTTGTCATGCAATTTTAAAGACAAAGAATAGTCTGCCTTTGGGTATTTCCTATTTTAGTGTCTAATGAAATGTTTTGTTCTTCATGAAAATTAATTTTATCCAGTGAAGTAAATATTCACTATTGACTGAATGTATATTTAATTCCTATGTCTATAATGACTAGGATTAATAAAATGAAGTAATGAGTATTTTGTATCATTTGTAGTCATTATTATTTAATTGCGGTATTGTCATTTTACACTCCAAATTATGGAAAATGTGTGGATGAAAATTATTTTGTTTGCATTTTAATATTTTATTATCGTAAGAACTTATTGTTACTCCATATATAAAAGTATGAAAATATGGAGGTAAGAGATTATTTGTATCCAACCTACCAGAGAAATGTGGGGGTTTTATTTTGACATGGTCATTATTATTTAATAGCAATATTTGCCAACTATTTATCCTTGTTTATTTTCTTCAAATTATAAGGAAAATATTGGGGTTAAGTGAATTTGAGAGTTACTTGAAAATAATATCAGTATTTCAAATTTATAAGTGCGCAAGAAATATGTATCAAATCCATCAGAGATTTCCAAAACAAAAATGGTCCTAGAAGAAATTTGAAACTTTGAAATATCAAAAGAACTTGCCAGTGATACTTTGGTTTATTTTCATTGATCTAATAATATATTATTTGTGGATGCATAAAGTGAGTGAATACAAAAAGGAAAAAAAATGAAATAAGAGGCATGTGATGTTATATTCCATGAGATGAAAAACTACTTCAGGGACTAGCACAGAAGCTAGATCCTTAATCATCAAGGGGGATGTATTAAGCCAGTAAGGAATCACCTCTAGGAGTAACCCAACCTTTGTAATTAGAGACCCCATAAAGAAGGTTCAATAGGTAAGAACAACCCATGCTGCGTGACTCATATGTAGCACTAATTTTAAGAAGAGTGTACAAGAGATACCTTCTTCCCATCCCTAAAGTGAAGTGTTATGATGATATGATGTTAAGCCGGGCTTTGATCCTTAATAAAATGAAAGTGGGATTTCCACAAAGTATGGGTCATATATACCTTTGGAGGACTCACCTAAGTGAGAGTTGCCATGGGTCGTGGCTATGGGTTTAGGCTAACCCCAGAGACCTCACAAGAATCAAGATTGAGCACAGTGCCATTAATGCACTAACCCGCTATAACTATGTAGTAAGTCAATATTGTATGTGTGGTAATTGAAGTTTGGCTTACGGGACTTAATTCAAAACTTAGTCCATCATGGCTCTCTCAAACAAATATTGCTAACCCTAAGTCTATGTTCAAGCCCGAAAGGCACATGCACCAATTGCACGGTATAAGTTGCCATCATATTTTCTGTTTATATTGAATTTCAAAAACTTTAAATCTTGTGGGGGATTATTGGAAATAAGCTTTAAACTGTCTTCAATTTATTTAATTTAATATATTTGACCATTTTATTTTATCACTAGTGGACCTCATTATAATTGGATTTATAGTGGTTTTATGGTGCTTTTAGTGGCCCGTTAATTGTTTACTATTATATAAAGGGGCTATAATCTTTCTTTGGTGCATAGAGTTGATGAGTTTTAGAATTTTTCATATTACTCCCCTACATGACTTTTGTGTTTTTAACAACATAACTATAGATTGGTTCCTAATGTCCTCATAGTCATGCACATGGGATGAAACACTGCTGAGAGCTAATAGGGTTTTATCTTGGAGTCATGATTAGCCGATAGTACTCGCACGAAAGGAGGCAATCATGGCTTCAGGACAGCGACAAGTATCGTAACTTCCCATTAATCCAACTCATTTTCTTTAGTCTTCTATTCAATTTGATTTATCACCTTCTTAATTATTATTTTATAACATTAAGATTATATGAATTATTTTTATTTTATTTATTATTTAAACACAAATCACACAATTATCCACATCAATTTTTACATGAAGCTTAAAGAAGCAAGAAACAACAGCACAATCTACAGCAAAGAATATACTGCTACTGCCTCTGCTGAGGTCAATTGGTTAAGGAAGTTTTAATGAATCTTGGTAGTCAACAGAAAGGTCCAACTGAAATCAAATATGATGACCTTTCTGCGGTTTCAATTTCAAAGAATCCAATGTTTCATTATAGGACAAAACACATTAAAGTCAGGTTTCATTGAATTCGAGACATTCAATAAAGTAATGAAGTAATTTTGATTCGTTGCTCATCTCAATATCAACTTGCAGATTTGCTTATAAAATGCCTTGCCTAAAGAAATGTTTGAAGTTCTTAGACAAAAGGCGTTTTTCACGGAAAGCCAAGGAGAAATGTCAAAGAGCTGGAATTTTAGTTCGAATATTAAATACTTTCAGCAGGAAATTATCGAATAAGATAGCATTAGTTGCGATCGTTATCTTTTCAGTGGAAAAAGTCGGTGTTATCTTTATCTTTTATCTTTTTATTTTTAATCGTTTTATTTTTTTTATTCTTTTCAATTGTCACAATCCACCAGTTGTGCGTGAAATTAGGAAAAGCAATTGATTTTGAATGAAATAAAATATATAAGCATTGCAAAATCTAATTTCAGTAGATGGCCGGAGTCTGGTACCCTATCAAATAATTTGTATTAAAATTTCTACGATGTTATTTCAAGGCAAGAGTGAGACATTGTTGTGATTGATATTGATGAAGATGACTTACCATTAGAAAAATATAAACACGAAATTCAATGAAAATATAGGTCCTAAAGTACAAAATGTTCAGGAAGAACACAAGAGAAAGAATCGTGAATATATTTTGAAATAGAATTGAAATGATCAATTTGAGGTGGAGCGTCATGGACCGCATGGTGACAAAGTGAGAGTTGATTTGAGCAAAAGAACATAGCGTTGATTTCCATGCGTGCATACAATAGCACGCAGTGCATAAAAGATAGAAAGCGGAGGATGATAGAGTGGAGGATTGGTACAAAAAGGAAACATTTGTGAAAGCATACACGCATTTGTTAAATTCCACTCATGCCAAGGACGAAAGACCACAACCCAGCTTATTATTGCGGCTTCTGAATGAATTATGCTATTTTGCAACATGTCATTTTAATTATTGTGCAGAAATTCAGCACAAGTATGATATCAATCGTAATTAGGATCGAAAAACAACATGACCCCGCAATTGGGGCACTTCTGAGATCTCCCGAGATCATCTTTTTGCCAATAAGTTAGCAGTACAAGTTATCTGAAGCAGATGAACCACTTTCTATGAATCAACCTTGTGAAAAAGAAAATCAAAGTCAAGAGACGGATGACATACCTAATAATTGTGTTGTACTTCCATCCTCCAGAAATTCAAGACAATGTGCAAGTTGTATCATTGCAATACACTCAGTTTTCAGTCTATCAAAAGCATAAATTGTGCTATACTAAGAAAATTTTGCAATTCAGAGCCGGTGAAAATCCTTGCACATTTCAAAAACCTTCAATAAATAAGGGAAGCTTGGAACAAACGCACCTTAACCAAAGAGATCCAAGGGAAGGAAAATGAGCCAAGCACACCATTCACTCAACAATTTCCCAGCATCCAGAATTCCTTTGACTTCATCTCACAATGTGGGATGAAAATGAACCGGCGGCTCATTCCTTGGTCTTCTTCCCTTTGGCCTCTTTGCCAGTGTTGTTCTTGAAAGGAATGAAGGATTTCCCACCCATGAAAGGTCTTAAAGCCTCTGGTATCTCTACCCCATCTTCCTTCTGATTGTTCTCGAGGATGCAGCACATTGTCCTCTCAGTTGCCGTCAGGGTAGAATTCAACATGTGAACATATTCCTTAGCCTTATCATTACTCTGCAACCATATAGTAAATAGTTAATAGCCTTCGAAAGAGAATGCTCAATGCTAAAAAAATTCAATTTGAAATCAAAAGATAGCAGTATCTATCCTACATGACAGCTGCACATCAGGTAGAATTGGAGAGCTGATATCTATCTCCTACAACAGATGCATATATATTTTTCTTGCTTCATTCTAATGTCCCCAGCCCTCACATGTTAATAGTGATATGTGAATATGTAAACATTCAAACAATACAGTAGGAAACTCAATAATGAAAAAGCTTCCACCTTTTTCTGGCCATATCGAATTTCTAATCTTCTTGACTGATAGTCAGTGCAGTTTGAGCAGGAAACAAGTTCTCTATATGTCTGTGATGCTGGAAACCACCCTTCCACGTCATACTTCTTTGCAGCAGCATCATTCAGTGCACCGGAGACAATAGCTACAACTTGATAGGGAATATTCAGCTGCTCAGAAAACAGATAATCACAAACTTCAATAGAAGCACAAGCCACATGGGGCAAACATTAAATGAACAATTTGTCGTAACTAAATCAGCATACACATACAAAAATCTTTCCAGAACATAATGCTACTTCAAGCCAACAGTGTATTATGACATGTAAAAGTTATTATTCAAAGAGATATTAATTCAGAAAAAGGAATGGCAAAAGATACCAGCTTGTAGAAATCTTCAGAATTTCTTAGCATCTCTTCATGCATCTCCCATGAATCATTTCCATTTGGACTGGTTATACAGAATTGTTCCACCTTTTCAAACTGATGAACACGGAAAATACCAAGAGTATCTCGGCCATGTGAGCCAGCTTCTTTACGGAAGCACGATGAATATCCAGCATATCTGATAAAACAAGTTATGTAATTAATTTCAAAAAAAAAAAAGAAACGGAAAAACAAGCAAAGAAACTCTTTTGGGTGCTGAAAAACAGTATGAAGCTAACAATAATGACACTATGCAAAGAGTCTGGGACAAGCTGGCTTGCCTTTAGGCCCTTTACTTATATCTCATACCTCAAAGGCAGTTGCGAAGGATGAATCCAATCATCTAGATGATATGCACAGAGTGGTTGTTCAGCTGTGGCAATCAGATATTTATCATCTCCCTCACCAGTAACCTGTTAAACACCAAGAAGCCAAGCACAACTTTAGCTGCTACAAAGTTTAAATGTTTTCATTTCAAGTAGGCATAAGTACACCAATTATGCATACAAGTAATATTACCATTCTGCCTAGAATTAAGCAGCACATATGCAGCCTTGACACAATGACTGCATTGTGATACAAACAGAGAAATTTCCTTTTTCCAAGAAACATAAGCATGGTGTGGGCTCCTCCCAGATTGCATTAGGACTGGACTAACAAATCATTTTTTGATGTTCAACAAGGTCAAGCAACTACCAACATACTTACAGAAATTCATATTCTAGACCAACTCAGCATTACACTTCAAATTCCTGTATTTAGGTCTTCACACTTCATCACTTCAAGCAACACCATTTTTTCCAAATTTTGACCATAATGTTCAAGAGTACCTCTTAGCATTGTATGTTCAGCATAACTGGGATTGGTTCCTCTTGATAGTAACATCATTTGCTAACTAAAAGAAGTATATCGAACAAAGAGCAGAGTGGTTTAATAGTTTGGGCGGGTGTTGGTATCAATATCATGCAATATATGATTCCTCAAAGAAAACCACTTCATCTTTTTCTACCATGGAAGATATTGAATCAGCAGGAATCCTAGCAAATAGTGTTACTGTGACAAAAAAGGATGAGATCATCAAAAAATTAGCAGCAGGTGGTCAAGTATCACCAAATATTTGTTCTCAATGATTTTTTTCCAGATTTACATGATTGTTCCCTTTATATCATCGAAGAGGATAAGCTCTACCACAACCACCCTAGTTTTGTTATAACAAGACAAGTCATGTATTTTAAAAATATGCCACTCCTAATGCTATGCCTTTTAAGTTACTGATAGATCAATTAGGGGTTAAATTGCTTCAGTGGGATAAACACGCAAAGGCACAACTACAATCAGCTAATAAAACACAACTAAAACCACAACCAAAGCAGGAAAATACGGCCAGTCACATTCAGTTCTTCAGTTCTTCAGGGGTTAGGGACTGAGAACCTTCAGTTGTATAATTGTTTAAAGTGCAAGGCAGCATGCCACCAAACTGAATAGACACAACCGAAGCAGTGACACTTTCTAGCTCTATCAAACAGGATAGGATATTTTTTCTTTTTACATTATCTCTTCATGAGACACTTAGCTTTCATTCAGCTACATGCATTTCCCAAAATGTTTTTGTAACTAACATCCATATAGAAATAGTAGTTCACAAGCTATTAAACTAGAATAAGTGACCTTGTAAAGTTCTTCATCGAATTGAGCCAACTGAGCACATTTAGCCATGATATCTTTCCTCATGAAGAAAGGAGTTTGCAATGAAGTAAAGCCCCTCTTCTCCAAAAAATCAAGGCCAAAGTTGATCAGAGCTTGATTCAGTCGTACTCCATCCCCTTTGAGATAGAAACCTCTTCCTCCTGCTACATTTGCACCTAAAACATTCAAAATCATTTTGCATTAGCAGATTAGTTATTACAATTAAAATAAAGGATGAAGATTGAGAAAATTAGTTTCTCAACTTTTCAGATAAGTGATCGCTACTCATGATACTGAAGTTGAATACTAAATGAATGTAAGTGAAAATGTGTGTACAAATAAGAGGATGTTTGGGTGAGCTTATAAGCTCCTCAAAACATGTTATAAGATGTTTAACAGCTTATAAAATGTAAAAAAGTGTTTAGTAAATTTTTTTAAAAAAGAGCTTCTAAACTCCTAAAATAAGATCTTAAGAGCTCATAAACTATTATCCAAACACTTTCAGAACTTACTTTTAAAAAAAGATCTAATATCTTATAAGCTCCAAAAACACGTTATAAAATGTAGGAGCTTATAAAACCTTTTAAATAAGTTAACCAAGTATTCTCTACATCAAACTCAAGGGGTCAAAATCTCATACATAAGAGACGAGTCATAAAGCAATCAACTTAAAACAGTCTCAATATAACTAAAATAATTGTCTTTACGTTAGTAAGCACCTTTTTTTGTATCTGCAATTCCAAGAAGCTCAACCAGCTCCACATGATTCTTCAGCTTTGGCGCAGTCTGCTTCTCTCCCCATGACCGAATAATGGCATTGTTCGCCTACAAAACATCTCATCATTCATAGCAAAAGGTTAATCATCACAGAAGCACAAAATTCTCATAGAATGAAAGAACCCTTAGACACACCTCATCATTGCTGACAGGGACTGAATCATGCACAAGATTTCCAATAATTGCCAGTCTAGACTGGACTGCTGCCAGAGCCTCCTGCACCTCTGCCTCCTTCTTTGCAGTCTGTTCTCTGTTTTCCTCTGTAGTTGCAATCATAGCACTGGCATCTCCTCCCGACTTCCAAAACCATAAACAAATTTAGTTGAAAATACAAATATAAACAAGAGGAATCACACAAAACCAGTTTCCTTGATATTTAGGTCCATAACTTGTATGCAAGTTACGTTGCACCACTGGCAAAAGTAATACATGGCTTCTTTGAGATACAGTATGGAAGAAACCAACCTAATTCTGAAAATCTGAACTGTCAAAGAACGTACATATTCATAAAAACTCAGTTTTCTTTTTTCATTTCGGCTTCTGTTTAATACCGACTCTGCAATATGATCATTATAATGCAGCAAAATGTATTGATGTCCTCCAATTGAAGGAAAAAATCATAAGCTGCATTGCCTCTATCCTCAAATATGATACAGAATACATTATTTAAAAAAAAAGAAAAGAAAAGAAAAAGAAAGAAAGAAAGAAAGAAAAGACAGATTTGCAAAAAGGAAATCCGTCGCCACCCTCCACCCCCAACAACCTTTCTGAGTTTTTGTCCATGTTTTCTTTTTATCTTTTTAGGCACCGGTTTATCTTTTTAGGCACAGGACAGTATTTCTATCATGAATTAGTTTACATTTATTTTCTTCAAAATCCTAGTTCCCTATTTCCGGCAGAATCTTGGTTCTAGAAACATAGTATGAAAAAAGAAACAACCTTAGGCAGATAATTAAGAAAGCAACAAAATTGATCACAAAACCAAATAAAATGCCATAGGAGCACTAACAATTTTGAGGCGGGCAATCTCTTTGCTTATCCTGTTTCTATCCGTCCTCAAGCCATCCAACTCAAATTGGCCTACAACCATAACACCTCACAGTTTGATAAATCCACAAAATTACAGAAGACACAAACCAGACACAATTCAAAATTAGAAAAATAGTAATTAGATAGTTACGCTGCCGCCAAACTTTGTCAAGCTCAATAACCTCATCTACAAGATCAACATGTGCAAAACGACGGCGCTGAGACTCCCTAATTTTCTCAGGGTTGCCACCCTTCTCTTCACGAAAGAGATTAATGTCCAACATACTTATTCTGCTCTCTCTTTAGTTCCTTCCTCTGCAGCTTTTAGACATTAATCACAAAACAGGATATAAAGGAAGCACAGTAAAATGTAAAACGACATAGATAACCAATCACACAATTGGGATTACATTCAGAATAAACTATAAAAACAAAATTCAGAATAGAATAAAAGGAAATGCCTCAAGAAAAACAAAAGCCAGATAGGGTTACCTGCTCAAAGGAAAACCCCTAAAGAAACCCCACAAATATAAAGAACCCCACGTATAGATACACAATATTAGATCAAAATTAACTGCACATATACACAGTGCCGAGTGGCCTGTGAGCGGCATAAGGAGTCCGAGTTCAAACGGACACTAATGTGCGTGTGTATTAATATAAAGAAAAAAAAATCTGCACATATATATAGTTGATATTAATCTGCCACGAATTATATGGCTACGATCTTAAGAGCCGCGAAAAATGCGAAATAAAAAACAAAGAAATGAGGAAAGAAGAACTACTCACTCAGCCCCACAGACAAGTAAGAGAGAGGAGCGAAATATCAAATATTAGAGTGGAGTTGAAGATGAAGAACAAGTATGAGGGAAAGAAGACGATGCAGCGCAGCTACGAGGGTTTTGGTAGCATAAAGGCATCATGTTTAGTTTTTCACTCTTACCCCTTGAGTTCCAGGCGTGTGCGATTTAGCCCAAGAAATTTCAGAACAATATTTGATGTAAATTCCACTTTGCCCCCAGAACTGTAAGTAAGATAAAACTGCCTCCTCAATCTTTCAATTTATGATTTATCTGCAGATCTGCTTTACACACTCCTCATATCTCTTAAAAAAAACTTATATACCCTTATATTTGAAAAAAAAAATAAAAATGCTTGAGAAATACGTTTTTATCTTTAAGAAAAATGCTTTCCTCTTTTTTTTTATGCCTGAAAATGACTTCTCATGGTGCGAAAACAAAAGGGTGCAAAACCATTCTTCCTCCGCCATCAATGCAAGAAAGAGAGAAGAAGAAGTGAAAAGAAAAAAGAAAAAAGAAAAAAGAAAGACACCAAAATTTCTGCCATTTTTTTACGACAATGGAAGAAAAAACATCTGCAAAAAGAAGCCGAATACAAAAAGAAGTAAGTAAAAGAAACATAGGTATGTTTTTTGAATTTGCAATTTTAAATGTCATTGACTTTTCAGTATTTGTGGTTTTTATTCATTTTTTAGTCGTTAAACACTTAAACCGATTTGATATATATATATATAAATTTTTTGTTATGAAATAGGAAGTTTCTGATTTGTATTTGAAAGACATGAAAGTTGGACTTCACCTTTTTGAGGTTTATACTTCTTTTTATCTAAAATTGTATATGGTGAAATTATATGATAAAACTACATGAAAGTAGTAGTGTATTATTTGTAGAACAGAACATCCAAATTTTGCAGTACACATTAGGCAAAAATTGTACTATATAATTTGTGTAACTGCAGTACAGTTTAAAAGTAAATATAGTATAAAACATTCAATCATGTAGTACACATTACAAAAAAGTTTAGTATATGACTTGCAGTACATTTTAGGAGCAAATGTAGTATAAATATTCAAGTTTGGAGTACACATTAGGCAAAAGTGTAGTATATAATTAGTGTAACTGCAGTACAATTTAGGAACATATGTAGTACAAAAATATTCAAGCCTACAGTATACATTAAATAAAAATGTAGTATATAATCTGGTATCTGTAGTATATTTTAGACACAATTGTAGTATAAAAATATTTAAACCTTAAATATACACTAACTGAAAGTGTGGTATAATATATTATGTATTTTTGAAGTACATTTTAGAAACATCTGTAGTATAAAATATTAAGCTTGAAGTATACCCTAACTGAAAGTATAGTATAATATATTATATATTTCTGAAGTATATTTTAGAAGCGTCTGTAGTACAAAATATTCAAGTTTTGAGAACACATTATCTAAAAGATTTAGTTTATTATCTGTTTATATACTAATTTTTCTTTATCTAATTGCAGCAAAGCAAAGACATTATGAGGTTTGCTCTCATTGCTTCCCCCATTTTTTCAGAATAAAATTGGAGATTGTAAAGTCCAAGATGGAGTCAAAATATTTTGATATATTAAAGAAAACCCTGTTTTATATATACATGGACATGCTCAAGTTAAGTTTAAGCTTCATTCAGCTTGAAGCAGTACTTAAGAGATTTAACTTAAAAAAGCTGTCATTTCAATTTTTAGAGGGGGTTGAGGTTCATTTTTCTGTAGCTGAATTTTTTATGGTTTTGGGGTTGTCATATGTAGGGCAATTTGTTGATATAACATTGATGATAAAGTTTTCAACCTTTGACAGTTTTTTTTCTGGAAAGCTACAAAATATTACTAGGTCTGAAATAGGAAAAAGGTTTGAGGAGTATGTATATAAGGATAGTGATGAGGACTTGAATAATTTTCGTAGGTTGTACATGTTTTTTGTTTTTAATTGTTTTCTATTTCCAACATCTAATTATTAGACTCCACGATTTCTCCTACCATACTTCGACAATTTATCTAAAGTTGGTCTGCATGCATGGGGCATAGCTGTATACAATTTTCTTGTCCAAGATATGAAAAACCATTTAGGAGTAGGTGGAGAAAAAACCAAGAAATACATTGACGGATGCACAGTTGGTTTGAGGGTAAGTGTTTGCTTTATTTTTCTAATAACATTGATTATATTTATATTTAAGTGAGTATAATTTTTTGATTTATGAATGGCAAGCATGGGTCTATGAACGCATCCCTTCACTGGATTCACCAGTGAGTTTGTTTGAGTTTCCACGCTTTTACTAGTGAAAGGATAGCAAACTCCCACATAATATGGAGGAGGCCGAGAATAAATTGAAATAAATTATAGTAGAAATGGTAATAATTGTAATAATTCATTATTAGCTTTTTGTATAAGAATTTGAATTTGATAATTATTTTCACTGTACTAGGTTGTAGCCCTCAACCCTGCTCCAGAGGAGTTAGAATTAACGATTTTGATCAAGAAATCAGAGGCTGCCAATACCACCATCAGTGAAGTCTATGTTTGTTATCATATAGTATATGAAGCAATTATTGCAGCTAGAGTTGAAGAAATTAAATCATTGAAAGAAAAAATTGCTTCATTAGATATGATGGCAATGAAGAAACAGAGTGAAGAAAAGCATCTAATTGAGCACAAGACTGAAGGGGAGGAGCTTGAAGAGGAAGCTGGTAAGTTTGTACATGAGGGGGGACTTGAATTGGTAGATGATGCACAAAAAGAAGGAGATGAATATGAAAACACGGTGGATGAAGAAAGTTGAACAAAACACCATCATAATCCTTCAGATTGCCCCAAACCTTTGAAGACGGAAGTTTAGGTACCAATTCAAGTGGCTAGTTCGAGGAATCTAAGATTGAAGTGGCAAATGTCATGTCCTCGATTGTGATAAATGTGCATAATTGAGATTATAGAAAGCCAAAATGAAAATCTCCAAATTTTGTCAGCCCCTCAAGCACCACACCAGTCAAAAGAGCAAGAGAAGTGATGAAGACCTATGGTCCTTCTTGTCCTCGTCCTTGTCCTCGCGCCAAAGAAAGCAAAGAACAAGAAGAGAACGTGTTGTCAACTACTTAATATTTTAAGTTTTTGCTATTTGCATTTCATTTGTAAATTATCTGTTTGTAATAAATGTAATGATATCTTATTATTGATTGGCTGCTATTTGTACTTAATATGCTAAGCCTTTTGTATTCTAAGTTGGTGATATTCGTACTTAATGTGCTATTCTTTTGCACTTCATGTTGACGATATTTGTACTTCATGTACTGATTTTTTATACTATATGTTGGGATATTTGTACTTCATGTGCTGATTTTTTGTACTTGATAGTTGATCCTTTATACCTAATATGCTTGAGTTTTGTGCCTATGTAGGCATATTTTGTACTACAATAAGGGATACTTCAATAGATGATACTTTACACTTAATGTGCTTGAGTTCTATACTCCATTTTAGCTATATTTTATACTTCAATGGGGGATACTTTGATAGTTGATACTTTACACTTAATGTGCTTGAGTTTTGTATTCCATGTTGGCTATATTTTGTATTTCAATAGTTGATACTTTGCACTTAATGGGGATGATTTATGTACTCCATATTGGATATATTTTGTATTTCAATAGGAGATACTTCAATACTTGATATTTTACACTTAATGTGATTAAGTTTTGTATGCCATATTGGTTATATTTTATACTTCAATAGTTGATACTTTATACTTAATTTGCTGGGATTTTATACTCC
>JACGDI010005575.1:1802-23919 GCA_014898725.1 Jacaranda copaia
TCAACTCAATCCACCGGACTTCCGGACCATTCAGCTCACTGCAGCATCACATACTAATAGTAATATTGGCATGCAATTCATGCCTACTAATTCTTGAACAACGAAAATTAATAAATTCATGATTAAAAATTTAACATACACTCATTGATGCAAAAATTTTGCAATTGCTTTCAAATAATTAATACGTTTACAAATAAATACACACAATTTATTTTTAATGTAATTGCATATTATGAAAACATAATAAAATAGGCATGTAATATAATCGACATTTCATTATATTGTAAAATTGTATATGAAATGAAGTATTAAAAGTATATCGATATTACTACTGTCTTTTAAATAATTTCTTTAAATCAATAAAATAAAATAAAAAATTATTGCACCAATCTCATTTTTAATCCAATACAACCCACTCTACACCGCATTCATTTTTAATTCATTTAATTAATTGCCTGTATTAAACATTTCAATTTGGAATCCGATCAAATTACATTCAAACCAAATCCAATACACCATGCCCATTTACCACCCTTGACTGCAATATATGGCTCCCATCTCAAAATTGATGATTGAAAGTTGGTTGTGTCACTTTCTTTTGATGGTTTTCAATGAGAGTGTACTTTTAAAACATATTTATAAAAAATAAAATTTTACCTTAAGATGTTGTAAGAAAGGAATTAATACAAACACAAACTAGAACGAAAAGAATGTAATTCAATCAAAATGAAAATATTACAACTAATTATTTACTATTGTATTTATAAAAATAGTAAATTTGTTGACTAGTAAATGTACAAGTGTGATGTTGGTCGAAACAATATGTAAATACTCTATTAAATAGCGTAATATAAATTAAATTAAAGAAAAGAAAAGAAGAACATAGATACCCAAAATTTACATGGAGAAACATACATCTATATATCTATGTAACATATCAATTCTCATTATCAGAACTTGGAAAATTTGCACATAAATACACACTTTAGGAGGAGCAAATGGGAGATATTCTTTTCATTTTCTTGAACAAAAAGAAACCGAGGAGAAAGAGTGACTACCCCCATATATATATATATATATATATATCTTTGTCGTCTTTCCTTTATTATTTCAGCTCTTCTTCTCTCTGACTCCACTATAAGCCCCCACTCCCACCGGAAATTGCAGTCAGTAATATTGCTTTTATGTACACAGACAAAACGGCGAACCACAACAACAACGCCTGATGGCTCGGCTCGGCTCGGCTTTTGGCTAGACATGTGCTTCCGCATTAATTAGCATTTCCAATTTCCTGTGAGGAGACTCTGTTTGATATTTGGACCTGAGAGATCATAAAAAAAGGGAATCACGTGGGTGGGTAGGAGTTAGATCCGATCTTAGGACACGGATGGATCAAGGCAGTGACATTAATAGTTTAATCATCAGAAGGCTGAGTTGTGTAAAATACCATAGCTAATTTTATATCATTATATGCAGACAGCCGGAGACAGGTGCGGCATGTAATGTGCAAGAACTGCAACTACTAACAAAGACCAACCAAAAAACCACAATTATGTAATAAGATAATAATGGTCAAATTGTGTTATAGTGTTTTGTTGTCTCTTTATGGGGCGATTGATCATCCTCCACGACTACTTTTTGCTGCATTGGTTGGATTTTACCATTAATGTGCACCCAAAATGAGATGCTTTAAGCATTGTAGTCCCTTGAAAACACAATTTTATTCTCTATTTTATTTTTTATTTTATTTATGTCATATAAATCTTTTTAATCAATTATTTTCATAGAAAAATAATTAATACACATATTATGTGTGTATAAAATGAAATAGAAGATCAAATAAGAAATGAAATAAAGAATTTAAACCACTAAAAAAAGTATCAAACAACTTAGGACTTAGGACGTTAATCCTCTATTTTAATCCCTATTTTATTTTTTGTTTCAATTTTATGAATATGATTTTCAATTAATTATTTTTATAAAAAAATATTTAATATACTTAACAGATACTAGAACACAAAATGAAATAAAAATTTGAAAAAGAGGATTCAAGCTATCTCCCCAAAGTCGAATCTCTATTCTAATCCTTATTTCATTTTTCATTCTAACTTTTATGTATACATTTAACTCATCTAATATACACAGAATCATTCTACAGAAAGCTAGGTCATGTAATAAAGAATATTAAATTATTCAACACAACATTGAGGCCAATAGATCAAGCAAGCGAAAAATCAAACTCAATTTTTAACGGATTTGAGTGAAAAATTCTTACTCGACCCATATTCAATCCCTGAAAATGACTTTTTCCGCCATATCCTGCAATGGCTGCAAGCAATCAGGTGAAAATTTCCTGGCAAACATAAATGAGAAACTTGAATTCGACACCCGTAACTCCTCAATAAGCCTAGGTGAAACCTCGGCAGGCCGGTAGGTATGCGGGTGCCCGCCAACACTTCCGGTCCAATTAACCCGGGTCAGGGTATAATGGGTACAACCATCCGGGTCCTCCATTGACAGAAGTGTGGGAAAATAATGCTCCTCCGGATAGCAAGAATCCAAATTTAAGCACGGCAGCTTAAACTTGCGCCACAATCTCCTGTCCCTTATCACCACCAGCGCGTGTTGCCGGGCCAAAACGAAGAACTGAGATCCGATCCGGAACCGATCGAATGGCACCTCCGGCAGCATTACGTTTTTGCCCCTCGCAATATACCTATCCCATAGCAGAGGCTCGTCGGATAATATTTCGATGAAGCTGCGTAGCATCGGGAAGGAGGACGACCACGGGCTAGAGAGGGGTTTGAGGAAGAGAGAGTTATACATGTTTTGGAAGGAATGGAGAGGGATGCAGTGTTGAGAAACGAGGGAGAAATAATAATTAAACGGGTCGTCCAGGAGGGCTGTGGCGAGGAGGCGGCGGGCGGCGGAGATGAGCGTTGGGGTGGCACGTTGGGTTTTCTTGGCGGAAATGAAGCGGCCGGAGAATACGCCTCCAGGAGGCGTGATTTTGCAGGAGGGATCTGCGTGGATATAGATGTTGTAAAGGCCTTGGTTGTTCTGAAAGAAGAGCTCCCAAAGAGGGGCGAAATGGAGATTTGTGTTGGTGAGGAAGAGGAATGCGATTTTGGGTTTGGGATTGGTGGTGCCAAGGCGGGAGACAGTTGCGCCGCCGCCGAGGGACGCAAGGGCAGCGCGGCGGAAGAGGGCGAGATCGTCGAGCTCGTCGGGGAGAGAGATTTCGACGTGTTTGGGAGGGAGGATATGTGGGACAAAGAGGAAAAGTAAAGGGAAGGAAAACAAAAGAGCAAATGAGAGGACAAATGGTGTGTTAAACATAGCCAGAAAATTTCAAGGACAGCAAAATCAAGAAAATCTTGATAAACAACAAAAGACGAAACCCAGAAAAATATGAATATCAAATTAGGACTCTATCTATACTTGCAAATCTGCAAATATATATTACCAAAATATGAAGCAGAAATTTGCAGAGGCAGAGATGAAGAAAAGGGTTTGAGAAGATGAGGGGAAAATGTGAAGGATTTATGACGAGAAAAGATGAAGAAGGAACACTTGCAGAGGGGAAGAGAGGTAGAGGTCTTAATTCTTATGGTGGTGAGAAAATGGTGGTGGTTGAGACATGGAATTATTTTCTTTGTTTTTTTTCACGCTTTTAAACTTAAAAAACAAAATGAAGATCTGTTTTTATCTGTCTTGTGGACATAAGGAGGTTGGTGATTGGCCAGGGGAAGAACGAGAAAATGAAGAAAACAAATAAACGTGGGACTGAAGAAGAATTGATCCTCTGCGGGTTGTCTTATGGTTCTAAATATTAATTTTGATCCAACATAAAATTTTAAAAATAAAGTTTATAATATTATGTTAAAATAGTATAAATATGTAGGAATTAATTGATGCATCTAATAATCATTTTAAGTGATGGGTAGGGCAGAAAATAAAAAAGAAAAATCCTTAAATATATTATTATAAAAGAAACATCTGTAATAAATGTTGGACTACATAAATATTTTTTTCAAATCTACTAATGATGCTGTCATATTAATATGTATTGATAGTTATGTAAACTAAAATATTTAAGGGCAGTTTGTTTTTATTCCCCAACCTTTTTTGATTTTCTTCATTATTTGAAGTTGGAAACATTCAATTTATATATATATATATATATATATTAAAAATACTGCTTATTTTTATTTTAATTTATACTAATTTTACCACATCATCCTATTACATCAATTAAATTCAAATTTAATTTGATATCATCTTAAAATTAATAATATATATTTTTTGGTAAGACATACTTTTTTAATCACTACAGAATATAAAGCACTAAATTTTTAATCCTACATCTACCATAATTATTATTTCAAACAAAATATTCAAAGGTAATTTTATTTTTATTTTTAAAATTATAACTAATTTTTCAATTTTGAAAATTTCAAAACATATCCAAACGGCCCCTTAAATCGGATCTCATTAATTTAAAAAATATTATTATCCGCTAACTTTTCATTTAAAAAAACTAACAGTTATTTGCAAGCAATTTCTGCATGCATAAAATATTTTTGAATTATCATACATATTACTTATATATATTTTCATATTTATTGTATTAAAAATTAACATGCATCACAAAAACATACTTATAATGTGTATAATTATGAAGATAGCACTTACTTAAAGTAAATTTTTATAATTTATTTTAAATTAAAGAAAATTTTAAAATTAATTAAAATAAGTAAATAGTGGAAGTTTTTAAATAAATAATGATTAATTATTTATATATATATTTGAGTATTGTATAATTAAAAGGATAAATTTGGCATTTGAAAATTTGGTATCATCTTCCATTTTAGACATAAAGATGCCTTCCCTTTTATAACAATATAGATACTTGCATGGATTACTTATGTTTTAAAATAACATATAATTAAGACAACTTAATTAATTATATAGGAATTTCATGGATTGACTGATTGATCTGTTACAAAGAGTAATGAAAAACTAGAACACGAGATTAGCATGCACATGAAATTAATTCAAGGAAAATTAGGGGTGGCAATACGACGGGTCAAAATTCAAACCCGAATTCAACCCATTCCAAATGGAATGAATTTGGCATGATTTAATGGGAATGGGTCAGGGTATAGAGCATGAGTTTCATAACTCGAAATATTTGGGGCAAGGTATAGGGTTTGTCTAATCCGCCCCAAATGCGTTCCATAATCTCCCCCAAACATGCACCATATAAATTATACTTATAATAATAAATATATTATATATAATTTATTTTATATTTTTTAGATTGAGAATAATTTGGATGTTGTGCTAGTTGTTACTTTAATTCTACTCTTATCTCCTATTTTGCTTTTAAAATCTTATCTTATTTGCATAAATTTTTTATTTTTATACCTGAAATTTGAATTTTAATTGCTATTAAGTGATTCCGATTTAATACTTTTATTGACTAATTTGCATTTTTCTATTTCTTTCTGGGTTGGACGGGACAAGGACGAGTTGGGGGCAGGGTGAGGTGGGATAGGATCTTTTGGGGTGGGTATCTAGCAAGGCAGAGTATGAATTGAGCCAAACTCACCCAAATCCATCCCATTGCCATCCATAAAGGAAATTGCCGGGCTTTCTCATGAAGCCATAATGATAATCCTTGCTCTAAATGAGAATTACAAAGATATGTCAACAATAACAAAAGTTTAGTAATAAAATAGTAGACAACAATATAAAAGCAGTCACCAATTATTATTAAGCGAGAAAATTTTTTATTTTGTTACAATAATAATTTTTATAAATTTAATAGTGAAATTTTTTTTATTTAAATAGATATTATTGATACTTAGTATTATTACATCTATAGTAATAACATAGTGACACAAATAGAAAGTCTATCACATAGTGATAGTTCATATTATCACTTAGATTATTACTATACATATGTCAGTTACATCAATTCTTTTCACAATTAAATTATATTGTAATAAAATTACAATTGTCAGTAGCACTCAATTCTCATCACAATTAAGTCATATTGTAATAAAACTATGGTCATAATAAGTGATATAGTTAAAATTATTACCGCATAATATATGTTATAAATTATGATCTTTAAATTATTACTTTTTTTTATTACTGATATTATATTTTTGTAGTGAGAATTTACTGCAATTAGATTCAATTTTTTGTTAGCCACCGTAACTGAACATATATATGCACTTGTAAATAAATTATTTGCACATATATTATCATAATAATTTTCTTAATCGTTTGTTATTTGCTGTCATGAATCATAACTAGTTATCCAATATCCATGATGTCAAGGTTAATATTGTTAAATAGGCTACAAAGTAGTTTGTGCTTTACCAATATATACCCGCATATTTTATCTCAAGTCTTGGACTTATATAATTAATTAAGGTACACAAGTTCAGTGACGTTAGGCTTAAGTTTGGGTAGTTGTAACATCTCACTTTTTACAATATAATTTATATTTTTCTCCGTGAAGCCACATTTTTATTTACATTTAAATTACTTAGTGTATATTTATAGCAGTTAAATGGTCTTTAGCACAATCGCGTTAGTCCACGCATAGTGTGAGGTGGACATTTAAATCTAGCAAACTCTTAATGTACGTGTGTCCCATAATAAAAATATATGTTCATAATAAAAATTGCATATAATAGATAAAATTATTTTGTGTATGTTTTATACGTATCATAGCATTTGTTTTCTAAACCCATCATGAATTGCAAGTTTTGATTAGTCCACATTAATCCCGATTCTTATTCATCAAAAAAGTGAAGAAAAATTAAATTATTCAACTTATTCTTAATTATATATAATAATATTTCTTACATAGTTTAGTGTTTGCCATGTTACACATGAATCATGTAGATTTGAGGTTGAATGTGGACCATATTTCATTATCTTCGTATATATTTTAGTTAATAAAAAAACTGCATTGATTTTACCTATTAATTAAAATTCGAATCAGAAATTCAAATTTAAATACAAAATAGAAAATAAATTTTGGGGTGTTTATGGTTTAGTTAAGGGTTAGCATGTGGGAGTTGAGTTTGATCCAAGTTCGCCCATTGACATCCTTAATGGGTGGAGTAAGTGGACACGTAGAAAATATAATAAATATTTTTATAACCATGACTTAATATGTCCTAACATATATATATATATATATTGCACTAATAAAAACTTTTCCAAATGATAAAATTAAGATCCAAAACTACGAGTTTGTACTTCTCAAAATGTTTAGGTATTTGTCTATTTTCCCAGCAACACTAATTATTGATGTTGTTGGTTAGTAATTATTAATATTATTTTAATATAATGATATATTTGGACATTATTTTTTAAAAAAAAATAATAGATTTTGGTTTTAGCATGACATATCAAAATCATGATGAGTCACTAGTAGTCCTATTAGAAAAAAGTGTTGTTCAAACATGTTGTCTTAAAAAAATCTAACCAATATTTACCAACCAAGGGACGGGTGTTAAAAGCACTGACTTAGTTTTTGGAATTAGTTAAAAACATAATTATTTGTTGCTAATCTTAAGGTCGACACGTGAATGTATATTAAATAGCTTTTACATTTTAGGACGAGATAGATTAAAAATATCCCGACAAGTGGTCCTTATGGAGTCAATAAACTACACGCATATTATTTTCTTTTTTTATGTTTTCTGTTGGAATTAATTAGGACTCTAGATAATATGTTAAGTGGAAAAGATATGAGAATTCGTTTGGAATTTTGATCCCACATTGAAAAAATAAGTAAAAGAGAGTCCCTTTATTAGGTAAATCACTTATTAAGCTTTTAAACTCTTTTAAGATTTTTGGAGAGTGTCCAAGTACATGAAAATTATATATATATAATTTAATAATCAAGACTTAGCACGTGCACGACGCGGCGTGGATTAAATTCTAGTTGTATTTTAATCCAGCACTTAATTAAATACGTGATTTAACTTAATTATTTAAATTACGTTTTTAATCAGAAACAATATGATTGTTAGGAAAAGACAAAACTATTATGATTAATGTGTTATTTAATCTAACAGTCATAACTGTGTGAATGGTTAATGTAATCTTATATAAGTGAATTAATCCACACAAATTATTAAGTAATTTTTTAGAAGCAAAGTATTATTATTCTCATGCAAAAGATTTTTATACTCTTTTTAATAATTCTCAACACTAACAGAAATTCTTAAGTAGGAATTTCAGAGTGCTGACTGCAATTCCTAAGGTGCCTTAGTTGAATCCTAGAGGTGAATTGCCATAGCCCCTGCAGCACAGATAGTGGGGGCAATTATCACCTTAAGAACAGTGTAGGAGTTCTCTACACGCAATTAGGCACATCAGACTTCCAATTCTTCAATACATTTTAATTAGCAATTTCTGTGTTGTGTTTTTACACAAATAGTACATCAAAATTACTACAGAAAATTATGCTAATGAGTTTGACAAAATATCGAAACTTTGAAACCAATTTGGAAGTAACGAACTAGTAGGGATGGTAATTGGTAGATCTCTACCACAAAGCATACAAAGTTGATATGACAGCACAAACTCTAAGCAATCGACTTCCCTACCTAAGATATCTTCCTTGCTCATGCAACGTACCAGTTCGCCATATCAACGCTTCAAATTTCCCAGTTTTGCTCTGACAGGTTAAATGTTATAATTGGCAACATCAGCAAGCGATGATTTAGAAACAGAGCACCACAAGTACAGTAGTTAGCTTCTCTAAAGTAACCTCTTCCCACACATGATGAGGAAGGCCACTCTTTCTTGCAGCTCATGAAATGAGACGCAACAAAGGACCTGGACAGAATGCCATCATATATAATAATACATTTTTATCTTTTAGTGCTCGGAGCAAACTTTTGAACTATTGCAAGAACAGCTGGATTTTGTTCCTTTTCCCCGAGTAATTCAAGCAGCAAAGCAAATGTAGATGAATCAGGAGGAAATCGTCTCTCACCCATTTCTTCAAGAAACTTTGCTGCCTCATCAAATTCACCATTCACCAAAGTCCTCGAACAATAGTATTATAGGTGATGGAGTTCGGCAAACAATGTTTTCCTTTCATCTTCAAAAGAAAATCTTCAGCTTCCTTCAATAGCACATTTTGACAATATCGTTTTATCAGGATAGTGTAGGTTACCACATTCGGTTCCAATCGTTTAGAAGGAAGATTACAAAAAATAGTTCGTGCTACATCAAGTATTTTGCCTTAACACAGTCCATCTATAACAATACTGTAGTAAGTAATATGAAGATGTAACCCATTGCTCTCCAATACGTCCAACAACAATAATGCTTGTTCAACTTTCCCATTCCGATACAGTCCATCCAACATGTTGAAGCAAGTATAGAAATTGGGTTTAAGGCCAGCGTCTTGCAACTCATCAAAAAGCTGTAGAGCAACAGAACATTTGCCTGCACAGAACAGTCCTTGCAGTATAGTGTTATATGTAACCGCATCCAGCGGGGACGGAGCCAAGATTTTTGTGGATGAAATTCCAAATTATCAAAAATATGATTTTTTTTTTTTTTTACATATTTATACAAATAAGTACAATGAGGCAAAAGGCATATTTTCAATAAGATGATAAGCAAATTTATAATTTGAGGACGGTGAAAGTGTAATATCTTAAAATTTTTAATATAAAAAATGAAGTTTTAATATTTTAAGGGGGGCAAAAGTGTAACATTTTAAAAATTTTAAATATAATTTTAATATTTTGAGGGGGCAAAAATATAATATTATAAAAATTTTAATATAAAAAATAAAATTTTAATATTTTGAGGGGGGCAGCTGGCTCCGTTTTTGCATCCGGCTTCAACCTTTACAAGGCATCTCAAGAAATAGATGCACGGCATCATCCATTTTCATCTTTCTACAATATCCATTGATTAAAATGCTGTAGCTGTGAATATTAAGAGCAATATTCTTTCCAGCCATAGAATCAAAAATCTTCCTACCTTCATCAACTCGTCCTTGCAAACAGAATCCATCCATCAATGCACCATGGGAGACTACATCGGGAACCACATTCTTTTGCACCATGATTTGGACTAAATCTTTTGCTTCATCCACCAATCCTTCCTTACAAAATGCATCAATCAAGGTATTGAATGTCAAAAGATTTGGATGAATTTCGGAATCTATCATCTCCTTAAGTAACATTTTAAAACGACTCAAATTACATAAGCCACTAATCAATGGACTATAAGCGACAACATCAGGCGTGATGCCTTTTTTAGACATTTCATTGAAAAACTTCATGGCAGAGTCTATCATTCCTCCCTTACATAGGCCATCAATAACCATATTATATATATGGATGTCCGGCCTACAACTCCCCTTTTCCATTACTCTGAACAGTTCAATTGCCACTGCAGTGTTGCCAAACTTGAAGAGTCCATCTATCACAGTCCCATAAGCAACAACATTTAGCTCACACAACCCTTCTCTTACAATCTTCCTAAATAATTCTTGAGCCTCAATAATCCTATTTTCTCGAAACAAACCCTTCAATAATGTGCCGAACGTTATGGAATTGGGAACACAACCGCGCTTGAAGAAAGAAGCCAAAAT
The DNA here is from genome assembly GCA_014898725.1 of Jacaranda copaia. Lineage (NCBI taxonomy): Eukaryota > Viridiplantae > Streptophyta > Magnoliopsida > Lamiales > Bignoniaceae > Jacaranda > Jacaranda copaia. Next base: position 12,457 of record JACGDI010005575.1, read on the forward strand.
GGCAAATCCATAATTGACCTCGTTAGAAAGGCAATAACAATTAATGGCAATAGTCATAGTATATTCGTTAACTGGAATCCCCAGACAGCAGATATCTTTGAAAAGGGAAATGGCCATGGGATACTCTTTCAGCTTCACCAAACGCGAAAGCAATTGACTAAATTGTATTACACTAGGTAAAGGCCTCATTGTGGTCATTTTCTCATACAAAAGAAGAGCATCACTCAACCCACTAATATTCCCTAGCTCAAGTTTTATTTTCTCGCCGAAAGTGCAATTTGCAGCAGATTTTGTTCCGGAATAACGAAGAACACATTGGAAAACAAGTGGGTTCCGAAAGAAGTAATGGAAATTACCTGATCCATAACAATTCAGTGAAAATTTCAGAAATTGCCCCGACTCGAAGCCCTTTATCTTCATTCTTTACCGTGGGCATGACTCTTGCGGCGGATTGGCGAGCAGTATTGAGAGGAATGTATGCCGTCGCCGGTCTTTGAAGTGTGCATCCCTTCTCGTTTTTATCCGAGGAAAACAGACACAATACTACCAGATTAAATTTCCCCTTATGAGTCAGTCTGTACTTGTCTTTTCCTCTTAATTTATTCCGGTTTGCCTATTTATAGACGAACTTCTTCATCTTACGAAATTACGAGTATTTTTTAATGCTTGCTTTTGTTTATAAATTACACTAGAGTTGTCATGCGAATTGCTGGTGGTGCTCAAAAGTAATTTAAAAATTCAATTTCACTCTGAGTACCATTTAATAAATGAGTTGAAATAAAAATGCATTTTAATTTTTTCATAAGATATTATAGTTTATATGGTGTAATTTTTATAATTTTCATATTCTCTTATTGTAACACCCCAACTTGGGAATACAAAATTCTACATTAAAAATAAAATTTAAAATTATTCGATTAATGTTTAAAGGAATAAAGTTAAAATAAATTTTGAGAAAAACTAAATTGAATTAGGCCCTAATTAAAATAAATTTAAAGTAAATAGGGCCTTTAGAGAATATTTCGAAAATATGAGGACTAAAAAATTAATCAGATTAGACGTAATTGTCAAACTTTTGAAATTAGGAGAGGTCAATGTGCAAGAAACAAAAACTAAAGGACTCAAATGAAACTTAGGGGCCAAAGTGTAAGGTAGTTAGAAGCTCAAATACTGTATTGAAGACGGCGGAAAATTTTGGGGTCAAATTAGAAGGCCAAAAAATAATTTTTTATATATAGATTGAGGATGAAAATTTTCTATTTCTCAACACCATACCCCAACCTTTCCCAAGCTCAGTTTTGCTCCACCATAGCTCGAAACTTAAAACCAACCCAATAGAAATGTTCCTCTCATCACAATGAACTCTTCTGCTCCAAAAATCAACCAAACCAGTTGAGGAACCAACAAAGTTTTTTGGCGTAAGGTGGCAACGGTGCTGGATTGTTGGTTGCTATAGCCAAAGTTAGGAATTGCTGGGTGGGTTGTGATGGGCTCAATGCAAGGAACACAATGGCACGTTCAATTGCATGTTTCGATGGCTGGAGACAAGGTAATTAAGGCAACGAAGGGATGGCGCCATCAGGCAGCAACAAACTGATTTTGTTCAATTGACCTGCAAGGAGGCCGCAAAAGGGAAAATTGTTTGAGGGCTTAAAGTGGGCTCAACAAGGCGCATCTACTAGTTAGTTTAGCTCAGACATTGACGACAGTAGATGTCTGCGGATAGCGGTGGACAATGGTGCTTTGGTAGGCTCCGGTGACCTTAGCATAATAAGCAAGAAATTCCATTTTTGATTCATCCGAGCTAAAATCAAGCTTTGATTTAAGCTTGATCTTAGTCCAATTTGATAAATTTCAATTGTATCGATTGATTTGGCTTCAGTTTGATGGATTGAAACTTAATTAGATTAGGAATTGGGTGAGACCTTCATCTAGATAGACTAAGCCTAATTGGTTGGGACTTTAATTATAAATTTAGCCTTTGACTTCAAATGGATGCACACATAGCTAAAAGCCAATAAACTTAATTGACTTAATTAAAAGAAGTTAAAGACCAAAGACATAAGATGAAAAATTAATAAATTCTAGAAACTTAATTGACCAAATTATGGAACTTGACCTAGCTTTGTTAAAGGCCATGATGATATTACATATCGCAAAGTAAAGAGTGAGTTTGTGTGGTTGAATTGCATGCAAGACACATAACCCCTATCAAGTGTAATATATGAAAAATGTTAATAATAAAGCTTAAATTGTTAAAAAATGCAAGAACAATGAAGACATTGACTTATTACCCTTAAACATTGCAGTCGTATGCTGAGCATAGGAATACGAAAGACATAGAATAACCTAATACACCTAAAATATCCTAAGCTACAATTATGATGCTATTAGAATTAGTTCTATTATATTGCATTTTAAATAAAAATAGATGGCAAGGACGTGGCCAATACAAGTGCATAAAGGCTTATCATCACTTGAGAGCTATTAGATAAGTTTATATTCGATAGTACGAGTTTTCTTTGGTGAGTAAAGAACATATATATATTTGTAAATATATCCTTGTTATTTGATCCTCTTTAAGTTTAAATTCAATAATTGTTGTTTGTTCATTTGATGCTATTCTTCAACTCTTATGTTGAATTTCACAGTCTGTCTGAACTGTTCTTCTTTGTCTGTAGTTCTTGAGTAATTATTATTTAAATTCTCAACATGCCCAAACATGAATTCTCAACTCTTATATATATATATATATATATATATATATTAGTAAATATAACGCTATTGTTTGATCTTTTCTTTGTTGAAGATTGTTGTTTGGCCATACTATATTGATCTTTGACTCTTGTGTTGATTTAGACAGTCTATTTGAACTTATTTTCTTCTTTGCTCCTAATTCTTGAGCCATTATTATTATTTGAATTCTCAACTTATGTTTAGATATTCAATTCCTAAATTGAATGATTAATCCGATTTATATTGGTATGAGTTTTGGAAAAGTGAACGGATTGCAAAATTTACCACGCATTGCAACTTTACACTAATTGTGGTTCCTGTTTGATTACGATTTACATTATTTTTCCTAAAATTGGGGATTGTGTTGGGGAAATAAAAATAAAAAAAGAAATTTCAAAATATATTTTTGCTATTATCGCCTTGACTATTACCTTGAAATTAGCTTAATATTGACTGATTAATTATTCATTCATCATAGTGAGTTGATATGTTATTTGTACTGTTGTTGGATGTTTTACACTAAATTAGCAGGACTACTTGATACCTTTGGGAGTGAGCCTTGAGATTGGTTCCAAAAGACGATAGGCCAAAACAGGCCGATGGTGGCAGATCTTCAGCCAATACCCTACTATTATTATCCTGTCACATAGCTAATTGGAGGTAGTTGTCTATAAGTAGGGCAAGGCATGCAGCTAGCTATGCTGACACATGATTACCTTACTGAGCCAATCACTCAGGGACTTGGAGAGAAAAGGATCTCTATGTTTCAAAGGTGAAGCGACAAGGTAGGAGAACCATCAACAACAAGATTGCAAAAATGTTATTTATTTGTTATCGATTAATTTATCTAACCAATTGTATTCCTTTGCATACATAATATCTTGTATATTTGTTATAGTCATGATTGTTCTTTGTTGATTCCATTCTTGTTTGTTATTACTTTGTATACTTGTTTTGCTCATTCGTTAATAAGTCGCTATTTACTTCAAACTTATAGTTGTCGTATTATTTCTTTCCATTCTTTTCTCAAATGGCACCTGTAGAGATAAGGAAGTAGCTTTCGTTGGTACACATTGTAAATAGTTTTGTTGATGCACTATGTATTGTTAGGAACTTCTGGGACTTTATTATAACATAAACATAATTATATTTTGTTAGCGTTAGTTTTGGTTGTAATAGTTTTGGACAAGTGTGGGACACTAATGGTATAATTAGTATGTAGAAATGGGGTGGCAATATAATGGATATTCCCAAATTCATTCCTAAACCTATGATTAGTATAATTTAGAGAAAAGAATGACCATTCCCATTGGAATCCTTATTCCCAAGAGAATGGATTTAGCCATTTCCTTCCTCCCCCATGGGTTTAGCTATTTTCAATTCATTGGGAATGAACCTATATTTTTTCTTTTTAACAAAATTACACTCCATAATTTAACAAAATACTTTTATATTTAAGAAAAGAAATCTTCACTTTGTAAATATTTAATATTATATTCCAACTTGTTTGATTGATATTTGTTTTTTATTTAATTATATATTTTATTCATATATTTTTTAGTAATACTATAAAAATTATTAAATTATTATAAAATTAAAAAATAATAAATAATAAAAATAAGAATAATTATGCACATCTCAATTTTTATAATAAAAAAATTGAAGTATCATCGACTTGGTCCATGCTAATGAAATATATATAGTTTAATATATTATTTATATCTGCATATTTTTGAATAATTAAAAATATATATAAAACTACTAAATGAAGAGTTGTTCATTCTATCAACAACTTTTCACATTAAACTTAAAAAAAGTACAATAAATCTTTCTAACCTTATCACAAAAAAGTTAAGCACTCTAGTTATTAAGTATCTTATTAATTTTTTAATTATATTTTATCAAAAATTTCAAAAACTTGCTAAATTATAATTTTAAAAGAATTGTATTTTTTGCGTTAACATATATAACTTGTTGATAACATATAAAATGCATATATTTACTTATGTAATTCGAATAACATTAAAAGTGATATTAAAACTACATAATGATAGGTTTACTCAAAAAAAGAAATCTACGATAATATATAAAAAATACTTTACTAGTAAATAGTTTTATTTTAATAATTTTTTACAAAAGGGTGATTTGTTCATTTAAAAAATTTATTCCATTCCTATTAGTCATTCAAATTTACCAATCATTAGAATTGAATCAAGAAGGGAATGGCAATTCCATTCCTTTCCCATTCCTTATACATATCAATCATAAAATAAACTATACTAACATTATTCCATTCCCAACTTCATTTCATTCTTAAAGCCATTCCATTCTCACCCAATTCCATTCCAACATACCAATCGCCACCTAAGGCTCTGTGCTTGTGATGGATGCTTTTCTTTTAATTTGTTCAGATTATTTGAGTTGTTTGGAATACATTATTGATATTTTTAAATATTTCTTAATTTTTTAATACCTTTTCACTAGAAGTCCTCGAACAAAAACAGCGAAGAGATCAATAAAATTGCGGCTACAGTGATCAATCTTTTATCCTCTCACAATGTATGAATGGTAATATTATTGTAAGTAGGGTTAATTATTCAGACCCTTTCTGATGTTTGAATTATTTATAAAAAATTTATAAATATTGAGAAATTATAATTACCTTCCAATAGTTATTTCTGCATTACATCTTCTAAGAATCGCCCTAGGTCAAATTTGAAATATGAATGTTATTATATAAATGTGGACATATATGTCTTTCGTGTATTATCTAAATATCTTATTATATATACTTATACATTTAGTAATATATTAGTAAAAGGTTTTTACTTAAAAAGCAATTACATTTAATAATTTTCATCTTAAATAAATTTGGATGTTGAATCCTAACATTTTATAGATATAATACAATATACTAAAAGTAATAACTATATAATAAAATTTGGTAGTTAGTTCTTATTGCAAAATAAATGGATCAAATAGTTATATACGAAAGTTGCGCCTGATTAAAATAAAGCACCGATAAAAGAATTAAAATGCTCAACACAATAATCTCTTTACTTAATATCTCCTAATACCTTTCTTTGAATTACAATAGAGCTTTTATATGTACAAACACACGCTAACTTGGTTAAACCACCCACTGCCTTGAATCTTAATCACGGCCGTAACCATATATCATAACCTTTATGAGCACATGACCTATTGACACGTGGCATGCTTCTTGCTGGCATTAAGGATTTCTCATAGCCGTTCCGTTTGTTAGCTCTAACTTGTGGTGGCAATAGCCCGGCTCGTGGAGTAAGGGCTCGGACCCGCCCTCAGCTTGGTGCCTTTATATTGCATTAGCATCAGTGCCCATGCATGTTTATTTAAGTTATAACATAATTATGTCATTATAAATTGTGAAAATCTGAAATTGCAGAATCTATGTTTAAAAACATATCTGTAACTAAAAATTATTACAGAGAAGTCTGATTTCTTATTAATTTCACAAATAAAAACATAATTTAAATAAAAAAATTTAAAATAAAAAGTCTGGACATTTAATTACAACCACTTCCTTATTTTGAAATATTATAAAATAAGTGTCGTAAAAAAAACTGACAATCTAAGTTCTTCATGTAAATAAATAATATATGAAAAAATTAAAAATATATATAGAACAAAGTCAGGAATAGGTTCCCGACTTTGTAATATAATAAATAATACTTAATTGTTATAATGTTTATTCAAGTGACTATCATCGCATTATTGTCATGAAGACTTCGTACTGTATAATATTAGGATAAACTCTAAGTGTTATATAAAATTTAAAGTAATATTTTAATAGTATATGTTAATTTATAAGATAATGTTGTATGGAAATGAATTCGGATTCTTTCCAACAGATAGCAAAGTGTTTGGTTCATTTTATTGGAATGCATGCAGAGAGATTAATTCCAACTCTCCAAGGTTTTCAAAGTTTTGCGATTTCTTGTGAATCATTTCTCGTGTTCAAGTTTTCTTTAGAGCTTAATAGTTATAATTCAGTTTTATTTAATCGGTCAGGCTCATTAGAGTTCTATTGCGCTTCTTCACGGGGTTAATTATTTTTGGACTCTCTAGCCTTTTTATTTAGTTATCTTCTTTTGATCAATTGGTCCATTTTTGGTCTTTTTACCCTTTTATCTTTGTAGGCTTAATTAGTCATATCATCAAATCCCTTGAAGATTAATTTTCATGTTAAAAATATAACACAAGGTTCAATTTTAATTTTTATCATACTTTTATTCATTAAAATAAGATCATTAATTTAATTTAATTTAATTAACTACGTACTTGAATGCACTCGATTAATGTCTAAATCAGGAAAAGGACACTACAGAAATTAAGGCACACCATTATGATTTTCTCAATGCAATTTCATTTATTTCTTTAATTTTTTATATTAATTTAATAAATGAGTTAGTATTAATCTTGAGTCTAGTGAAGCTACAGGTTTTTTGCCAGATTTTCTTGTAAAAAAAAGCTGGAAAAGGCCAGGATGGTTTGGGCTGGTAAATAAACAACTCCTAGGAGCTGTTTGCATTATGAGGCTAAATTGGTAAAATTTTCAAGTACACTTGAAGAGATCATGCAGAGCTGCTAGGCCATGAAGAAGGCCCACCCAAGATAAAGAATTCATGTCAAGTGGAAGCTCAGGGCGAGTGATATCATGGTTCAAAGTTCAAACAGATTAGGTAGTTCACTTTGCAAGAGAAGGCGACTAATATGAGGACTAAGGACGTTTAGTCTTGGTAGGAGATTGAATATATTAGTCTATAAATACTTCATTAAACTCCTAAATCCAAGTATATTGTGATTATTATTATTATATAAATTTTTTTACTTTCTTTAACCAATCAAAATCAATTCTGATTTAAGTATCACAAATTTTTGTTGCAACAGATCTCGTCATGTGCTAACGTATCTTGCCGTAGGTCGAAAGTGCAAGGTTCATGACTTCATTCCTATCATAAATAAATAAATAAATAAAAAGAATAATATAGAAGGTTCATACCTATTTCAATTGATGCTAATTCTAGTGAGCATCGGTTGGCACAAAAAGTTTTAAGGACTATTTTCTTAGAAATGTGATGCATTTTTAGTCACTAAATAATCATAACAAATCCGCTCCTCTCCTTTTTCTTATCAAATTTGTGATATAATGTTTTGTTCTAATGTAGCTCAAGTTTTGATTAATTTGTTGCTTTCTGTAACAATAAAAACTTTGGAAAATGCTCCCGTAAAATGTTTCATTAATTATGTTAGTCCGCTTCTAAAATATTGATACTTCAATAACAATAGAAAAAAATATATTCACTATAAAAAAGTTATTATTTATGTCACAATTAGTACAACAGGGACCTTCATTGAAAATTTGTATGCTAAAATAAATCAGAATTTATGGATGTTGATTGACCTTTGACACTGTGATATAAGTATCATTTATAAAGTAAGAGATCGTTGATGCCCATTTAACCTATATATAATATACATATATTATGTAAAACATTTGTGTCCTTAGCTCCTTCATTTAATCTTTTAGTGCTTGAAGCTAACTTTTGAATCATTGCAGGAACTGTTGGGTTTTGTTCCCTTTCCCCAAGTAAATCAAGCAGCAAACCAAAAGTAGATGAATCAGGAGAAAATCCTCTCTCATCCATTTCTTCACGAAACTTTGCTGCCTCATCAAATTCACCCTTCACTACAAGTCCTCGAACGATACTGTTATAAGTGATGATGTTCAGGAAACAAATTTTTCCTTTTCGTCTTCCAAAGAAAATCTTTTGCATCCTCTATTAATCCTTCTCAACAGCATCCATTGATCATCGTGTTGTACATTACAACATTTGATTCCAATCCTTTAAAAGGGAAATCACTAAAATAGCTCGTGTACAATCAAGTCTGTTCACTTTGCACAGCCTATGTATGACAACATTATAGCAACTAAGATGAAGATGTAATCCTCTACGCGCCCATTCATCCAACAAGAATAATGCGCATTCAATTTTCATTCCGGCACAGTCCTTCCAACTTGTTACAGTAAGTATAGCTGTCGGGTTTAAGGCCAGCAGCTTGCAACTCATCAAAAAGCTGTAAGGCAGCAGAAGATTTGCCAGAATAGAACAATCCCCATTGTAGAGTGGTATATGCAACCACATTAGGCGTCAATCCTTTACGGGGCAACTTATGAAACAGATGCATAGCATCATCTATTTTCATTTTGTTGATATATTCGTTGATTAAAATGTTATAGCTGTGGATACCAGGGGTAATATTCGTACTAGCCATAGAATGGAAAAAATTCCTAGCTTCGTCAACTCATCCTTGCAAACAATATCCATCCATCATTGTATTGTAGGAGATTACATCAGGAAACATTTTTTTTTTTGCATCATGATCTGTACTGCATCTTCGGCTTCATCCACCAATCCTTCCTTGCATAAAGCATCAATCATCGTATTGAATGCCATTAGACCTGGATAAATTTTGCAATCTATCATCTTCTTTAATAAAATTTTAACTTTTTTCCAATAACTCAAATAACATAAGCCACAAATCAAAGTATTGTAAGTGACAACATCAGGTGATCCCTTTTTTAGACATTTCATGAAAAAACTTCATGGCTAAGTCCCATCATTCCTCCCTCACATAAGCCACCAATAACCATGTTATATATATGAATGTACGGCCAACTCCCCTTCTCCATTACTTTGAGCAGTTTAATGGCCACTGCAGTATTACCAGCCTTGCAAAGTCCATCAATCACAGTCCCATAAGTAACCACATTGAGCTCACACGGCCCTTCTCTTACTATCTTCGCAGCGCCTCAATAATTCTGTTTTCTAGAAATAAACCCTTCAATAAGGTGCCGAAGGTTACTGCATTGGGGACAAAACCACGCTTGAAGAATGAAGCCAAAATGGCAAACCCATAATTGACACCGTCAGACATAACTATCAATAGCAACCCATAATTGACACCTTCAGACAGGCAACAACTATTAATAGCAACACTCAAGCTATATTCGTCAAGTGGAATCCCCAAATTGCAGATGTCTTTGAAGAGGGAAATGGCCATCGGATACTCTTTCCAGTTATTTTCTCGTACAAAACAAGAGCATCATTCAGCTCATCAACATTCGGCAGCTCAAGCTTGATTTCCCCGCCGCAACTGCAATTTTCCAAAGATTTTTTACCGAAATAACGAAAGACAAATTGAAAAATAAGTGGGTTCCGAGAGAAGTAATGAAAATTACCTGATCCACAACAATTTAGTGAAAATATTGGAAATTGCTCCAACTACAAGCCCTTTATCTTCATTTTTCAACGTGGGAATAATTCAAGCGGCGATAGGAAGGGAGTATTGAGAGGAGGAATATAATTATTAAGACGTCTGACTATAGGACATAAATATGGCATCGCCTGTGTGTGGTTGATGCGTGTCGCCCTTCTTGTTTGATCCGAGGAAAAAAATCAATATTAAAGGCCAGATTTTCTTTTATAAGTCGGTCAAATATTGGAGAAACAGAGCTGCAAAAGGGATTCTGATGGAAACTGTTTCATTTATCTTCTCTAATCTCTACACTTATGATATATAATTAATAGAAAGTAGAGTGGAAATGGAATAGATATTTTTAAATTTATTTTTAATTATATAGTTGGTATAATTTAGAGAAGAAAATTTCAATTTTTTAATAAATTTATTATATGAATCTCATGTAATAGATTGGGGATACGTTTGATTCGCAATTTTGATAATAGGGGCTATTGTAGAAGTGAGATTAATTTTAGCTATTAGCCACTTTTCATATCTTGAAACCCCCGTTTGATACGTCAGATTGTAGATAAAAATTAGTTACCACTCAATCTCTTTTTCAATGTAATATCCTGTTTATTATGCATCAATATAAATGATATACCTATTGTGACCTCTGTCACTCATACCATTCTTGTAAAAACGCGTTCCTCAATGATAGAAATTAATAGAAAATTCTCCTTGCTTTCCCCCAAATTCCCTTTTCTCTCATCATCGGTATGTTGTTCTAAAGGAAGAGTAGGGAAAATCTAGCAAAGGTGAACACCGCAGTTGCTGCGAATCTCATTGTATTTCATTCCATCCTCTTGGCCGCCATTTCAGTTCCCTGTTTGTTTGCATGTCTTCCATTGCACATTTATACATGATGAAAAAGGGGTGTCTCCATATGTGGGCCGGCTTGTACAAGATGCAAGATTTGGCCTGTAGCTACATGTAGGTTTCAATTTCGGGGAATTGTTATGTTGCTTGTGTTTCTTAGATGGTGTGTCTCATTTCTAAATTGTGGGTACCTCCGATTGCTCTTCAACATGGTTGGAAATCTGCCTCCAAATATCCTCGATTTAATATCCAGTGATTGAAGAAAAGAAGGGGTTTGTAGTGGGGGCCGACTGCTAGTCGATAAAATTGCAAGAAGGAAAGAATGCAAAATGGGTGCTCTAACTGAAGGTCAAAATAGAGAGTTTATTGTGCAGCTAAATAGCGAAAGGGGGTATGATAGTGTAATCGCATCCCCAACCCCGTGACTTGAATATCAGCGAATAGGGTGCACAATGTCAAGCCCGTCATTAAAGATGGGTTGGCCCGAACATCTTATGTATCATATCAAACATGCTATTAGCCCCTATTATTGTCTCTTGTAGTGGCTAATGTGTGGTATCAAACAAG
>JACGDI010005575.1:24019-36643 GCA_014898725.1 Jacaranda copaia
ACTTTATCTATGAAAATACTACATTAGACTATTAATTATTTGATAATTAATTTAACAAGTAGTTTATAACATTCAATTTTTATAAGCCAAAATATCTTGTATAATTTTGATAAGTAAAATTTATTTATATGCAGTTATTTTATTACTTTTGAAATTATCAATTAACATATCTAATATTCAATTCAAAATAAAATATCAAATCTCATAAGTTTCTTTTATAGATATATAAAAAAGTACGAATAATTAAATGGATATTTAATTTTAGTCAAATTTTTTAATCTCACATCATCAATCCTTGTAAAAATATTTTATGAATTTATTATAAGCAAAAATATTAAAATAAGTGTATGCTATATAATTGTAAAATGGTGTAATTAAATGTATTAAAAATACAAAAATGATATTATTTGCTATTTAAGTGGCCATTTATCAAGCTTTTAAAAATTTTCAACAATGTCAATCATATATATGCCACATGTAAAAGAATTTATTCCAAATAATTAAAAATAATTTTCCATTATTATATTACTAAAAAATTAAAATGATTAAATTAATAATATAAAAATAAAGTTCAGAGTTTGTGATTGTTACATGAAGTAACTCTTTATATTTGAAACAAATTCCTCAATGAAATTACTATATTCTATATATATAGTTTTATCTAAAATTATTTTACATATCTAAAAAAGTATTATTGTAAAAATAATTAAATTTTAAAAATTTTGATAAATTGAGAACTTACGTATCAATTAATTTATAATTATTCATTTCTCTAACTTCTAACTCTTTAATAAAGAAGTGATGGTTTGATATTTTACATAAATATTTGTTTATCTCTTTCATATACAAGAAATAAGTTGTAAAATTTTCTAAATAAGTCACGATATTAAGATATAATTATGATTGTTAAATATTTTAATTTTACTTTTGAAGTATATTTAATATAAACGTATAAAAGTTATATATATTTAAATTCTAAGTTGTCTAGAAAATAATTATTTAATTAAAAAATAAAAGAATTTATGTGATCAAATGTTTGATTGACTATTTTTTATTTATTTAATAAATTTTTTATTATAAATAATTGAATATTGTATTACCTCAACTAAAAATAACGTGATTATATCTATATAAATACAAAAGAATTTATTAAGTAAGAAAATTTTGGTTGTTGTTCTAAATTAACTTAGTTATCAACTACATTTTTAGATAAATTTTAAGCTTTTTAGAATAAAATTGTATAATTAAATTAAAAGAAATCTAACTCTTTAAATGAAAATGTAAGTTAATGTTATTGCAGCTCATACTTAATTTCATCACTTCGTATATCTATTTAATTTTTTATAGTTAATTTTATCAAAGTGAATATAAATTACTAAATATGAAATATACCAATTGTGAAAAAGTATTTTCCTAGCAATGGAAATTTGACTTTTAGTTGTATATACATAATTGTTTATAAATAATGTATATATTGAAGAGAAATAAAATGATTTTCTTATAAAAATCAAAATAAACTTATCAAAGCACATGATATTATATATAAAAATTGAAAACATTCTTCCTTATATGTGAATAATTAGAAACGGGTAAATCAAGTGCTAATAAATAATGAATATTTTATAGAAAAATATGTAGTATTTCTTCATTAATTTGATAAGAAAACTGAAATAATTTCAACAACTTAATAAGACTATAATATTTTTAAATATTTCATAACATCACATTATTCAATGTATATTACTCAAATATGAAATATATATAATTTTTTTATGTAGATAAATTGTAACACCCTTAAAAATTTAATTGGAAAAATTTAAAAATCTTTATTTTAATTTAAAAAAAAATTATGGGGTTCAAAATGCAAATAGAAAAGGATTTAATTGTGAGAGATTTGAAAGTTTTGGAGGTCAAATTGTAATTATTTTTTGTTTCTTCAATTTTCAATTTTGATCATCGATGGTGGTGGAATTGAGCAAAATGTTGATGGCGGAGGTGGTGGAGCAGTGTGATTAAGGCTTCAATTGATGGTCAATTTGAAGGCAAAACTTGAAATTGATCTAGGCATTTTATTGTATGCGTTGAGACATGTTGATTGGTGGTAGTGGTGGTGGTGGTTAGCAACTTCGATAGTGTCAGTAGTGCATGGTGATCTAAGATAGAATTTTTGACTCATCACGGTGATCGCATACACGGTGTTGTTTTGAGGTGGTTTGGTTCTAGAAATAGAGTGAATTGGTAAATTTGGTGGAAAATGGAATTTGTTACCTTTAAGCTTTTGATTATTCTTGTTGGTGTATTATTTCATGTATCTTGATGAGAGTTGGAATTTCATATGATTGGAATCGGGACAATCGAATGCATGGATATATATAATGCTAGGTGGACTAGGATTGTAAAATATATATAATCCTTGATTAATTAAGTTAAATTAGATAAATAAAACCTTAATCTTTGTATAATGATATATGGAGCCAAGTTGTTAAAGATTAGATTATCATTAGCTAAACTTAATTGTTGAAATTTTATATTCAACCTTTGTGTAGCGTTGCAAGGACCAAATATTAATAGAAATCTGAATTGATTATCATTTTTCGACTAAACTATTGATATAGGACTTAAAATTGTTAAACTAGGAAATATTGATATAGGGGTAGCCTATTGATCGGAGCAAATATGACTCTCATAGATATTATAGTGTTATTAGTATAATTACCATATTACCTTACAATATTTCTGGAACCAAGTCCCTAAAATATCGTATTAATTGGAAAACAACCAATATTAAGATATAAATGCTTAATAAGTATGTAAAGAATGACAGAAACATATCAAGTACGTTATTTTGAAATAGCTGATGAGGAGCGGGAATTTGCAGGGCAGTAGGATGAGGATAGCAATTTTTGTGGGAATTAAGATAAGGGTAAAGCCTATCTTTCTTTTGGAAAGTGAATGATCTTCGATATTAGAACTCTCTATGTCTGTCTATTGAATTTTGTTGTACTTGTCTGGTGCCAAGAACTCCTATTGTATTATCTACTTTCAGTCCCATATACCCCATAGCCTTGCTGGTTTTTCTTATATGTGTTGTTATTTTGGTCTTGCTAACCAATTTCATTTTGTACTCCTAGTTATATCGTTCTATATGCTATTTATATGGCCTTGCTAGCTAATGTTTGCAAATTGTATTGTTTCATTTTATTTCATAGATATTTTTTTGATCAGTTACTTGAAATGTGTACTATCTATTAGCATTATATTAAGTCATCTTGAGGATGCTCTTAGAAGGTTACTGCCCATATAGACACCACGAGGTAAGTTGGGCTGATGGCCAGGTCGAGAAAGATGATCAGGCGGTATGGGCTAGCGGTTGCTGGTCTTCGATTAGTACCCACTAAAGATTCTAATTTACAGATAGTTGGAAGAAGTTGTCAGTGAGTAGCGGGATCTAGCATGTGGCTAGCCATGCCGCATGTCTATTGAGGCAAGTGCTTGGATAACAAAATAATAAGGAAAATTTGTTATATTAAATTGTACTCCGTGTTACTATTTATGTTCTGTTTGGGAGCAATAAGGTTGAAGTTGGCAATAGTCTTTTAAATTTTGCATGACATGCTGTATGTTGCGTCATTGCTTTATGTTGTAAAAGAATTGCTCATTATTGAATCTTGATTATTAATTGTTGCACTTTCAACAGTTTTTCCTTGTTTAACTGTCACACGTTTCCCTCTCTAAATCCTTAGGGCTTATCCCCTTTTGTTATCTTTTATTCTCTTCCAAGATAGGACTTGAAGAAGGTTGAGGCTAGAGGCTTGCCCTAGTTAAGACGTATTTTGTAATATATTAGGTGCTATATATATTTATAGACTAAACCTAATCATGACACTTAGACTTGTGGATGTTTTGTAAATGGTTAAGTTTGACTTGAGGACTTTGATATGTATACATTGGCACCCTTTAGATTGATCTTTTCGATTTATTGTCGAGCTGCTGTCTTTTGAGTTTTGTTGGATTTTGGCTTCCTTAATTATCTTTTGAATTAAGTTTTAAGTATAGACTAATGGCACCTTAACTTAGGAATCAACCTAGGTTGGGGCGCGATACAAATCGAGAGAGTTGCAACTCAAAAAATAGTAAAATAAAAATTCAATATCCAAGATAAATTCTTATATGAACATACAGAAATATTTTAAAATTGTATTGAAAATAAATACATAAAATATAATTGATTTAAATAAAAAAGTACATAAAGTATAATTAATTTAAATAAAAAAGTATTGATGCTAATGTTTTTAAGTAATATAAAAATTTTAAATCTAAGTTGGCCTTAAGAACTTTAATTTTAAATAAGTTTGAGGAAATAATAAAATAATCATATGAATAAAATATTTAAATATATTAGAAAAGTATTTAATTAATTTAAAATAAAAATAATATAAAGATGTGTTATTAAAATTTTTTTAGAAAATGAACTTTAAATTAATTAAAAAGAAAAATTATTATTATATTATGCTTATTTGATTTATTCAAACAACTTTGAAACCAACTTAAGGAAGTCACGATCATATATTACATTTGAATTTGATTATAGTAATTAATTATTTTGAGATATTATCTTATTAATATATATTAAGACAATATTTTTAATTAATTATTTATTTAATATAGTCATCCCTATATTAATATTTCAATCAACAATCTATTTAATACATTCATTGATAATTAATAAATTGTACTAAATAATGATCAAATCACAAGTTCCCGTAAAGTGGAACATATAGCCTGGTGTGTCGTGGGCCGTGGGACTTCAACACCAAAGATGTTTTGGTAATGATTGCTTAGTGATTGATTAATTGTATTTTTATTTTTATCCTCTATTTTTATTAGACTAACAATTGGGGACTAACAATTGGGTACTTGTGGTAACTCAATGATGGTACCAATGGAATGGGTAAATTTACTCGTGTGTAAATTTATCTGTTTTTTATTAAGTACAGCATAGGAGATTCGTTACCCATAAGGATGGATAATGGATAACCCATGGATATCCATAATTTTTTTGTAAAAATATTTAAAGATAAACATAATTTTATTCAAATATCAATTAAATAAAACTAAAAAAATAATTATAAATTTCAAATATTAAATTGAACATATACTTAAAGTATATTACTAATATTGTAGTTTAAAACTTATATCTTTAAGTATTCAAAATCTATCAAATTTAAAGTACATCAAATTTAAAAGTTCAAAATTAAATTCCATTACATGCCAAAACTTTTTTGAATTGAGAATTTAAATATCAATCAAACATTGTTGTCCTTTTAGAAGAAGATGTTGCATCCATAGGAATATATACAGCAAGTTGTTTTAGGATATAAATTAATTTAATTTGCTATAGATTTTTAATTTTTGAAATCAAAAATTAATATTTGGATTAAAAATATTTATATGTAAATATATATAAAATATATTTAGATATATAAATATGTATAATATGCATTATGCATAAATATAATATATATAAATAAAAAAATATTTACAGGTTACCCAATGGTCCCCATGGGCCGAGCCAAAAGATGGCGAATAAATTGAGTACGAGTAAAATTACCTGTAATTTTATAGGTTGAAAAAATAAGGCTCATTACCCGTATTTATTTGGGTACCCATGAGTATTCATGGGTATGAATTGAATTTTGCTGTGTCCAATTTTTGTCATTTCTAGATCTATTTTTAATTTATTAATTTTTGTGTATGAAAATGAAAATAAAAATAATATTAAATTAATATTATAAAATTTTAAAAAATGTTAATTAAAAATAATAATTTAATGTAGTGGTGTTATATATTATACTGTAATAATATATTATTATTTAATTTATACTGTAATTGTTGTCCCTATTTTTTAATTTATGTCCAATCGATCAAATCATTTTGGGATTCAAAAAGTTAATGAACCTAAGCTGGTACGATTATCTTTTAAAGATCGAAGTAAATAACAATTTAATAAGTTAGTAAATTATGAAGAAATGAAATATTAATTTTAAATTTAAGATGGGATCTATTATCTGGAGAAGATTTTTTTTTTTTAAAAAAAAAGTAATTATAAGTTAATTAGCTAGAATATTTTAATAATTATTTTTTAAATTAGTAGATACTATATGCATGAAAATCATAGATATAGGTGTGAATAATAAAAGGATGTGGTATTATCGTGAAAATGATACAAATAATCGTATTTGTATTTTTAGAATAGTTTAAAATGAAAAATATGCTTTTAGTATACAACTACAAGCAATTGGAGCCTTAACTTCTCATTTCTAAAAACAAAATTTTATGAGAAAAAATGAGATAAATAATTTTAGAAAAAATGATACTAATTGTTGGGAATGTGTTCAAACAATCAATATAATTACATTCCATATGTCACGTCACGTCACGTCACGTCACGTCTTTTATTTTGAAAAGATTCATGAAAATTGTTCCTTATTTGTATTTGACGTGGACATATATTGTAACTGACGTTGGCGTATTATCCATGCTACATAAGAAAAAGGTTGGTACACTTACAAAAATTATCGGTTTCATATTATTACATCAAATTGTTATTTATATCAAAAATGTCCTTGCAAATAGTTCGTAGCTTCCTTCCCTCACAATTACGGACAGGTCAAAAATTATAAAAACATGCTGTTTAAATATAAAATTTTTATTTTACAAATTTAGGATATATGGTCTACATCGAAATTGACTACAATAATCTTTTATACCATAAATTTCATTAGTAATCGAATCATTATCAAAATATTTTATAGTATTGTTCTCAATATAATTAACTAAGCAATTGGTTAAAAAGTTGTTTTTATTTTATTTTATTTTTGAGCCTTTTTTTCGCAATATTTATGGTCAGAAAAATTTTATTACTTGTAGTTGTTAAAAAATAGAGAAAATTCGAAAAGGTCTTTTTAAAATATTCACTTACTTTTGTCTCTATGCCTCAATCTTGTTGATGTCAAAATTATGAATTTTTCAGTTGTTTTGCAAGTTCAGAATGTCTTTTTAACTAAGCCCCTATACCCTTTTTTTTACACAAATAGAATAAAAATACTCTAATGGGTCTAACATAATTATTCTCTTCATTTGATTATTTGATTGTGAATATAGACTTAAAATTTTATTTTGAGTATATCAAATTAAATAAGTAAAAATTAAACTAATTAAATATATTTTTGTCACTAATTAAGAATCAATTAATTTATATCAACAAATGTAAATAATTAATTTTTTACTTAAGGCCAACGAGAAAAGTGAAATCTTTTAAAATTAATGAATGGTAATTAAAAATTAATATTTTAATTAATATTAAATGATGTATTTTTTTAAAATCTAAATTTAAATTAACTATTGTTAAAACTTTTTAATATATACACACACATGTACACACACAGTTGGGGGAGCAATGGCCTCCACTTGCCCACCCATAAATCCATCCCTGTCTAGGGCTATCAACTGGTCGAATTAAATCAGATTAGTCGTATTCAAATTTGAATCTGATTATTAAAATTCATATCCAAATCTGACTCAATATCCTATAGGATCTTTCTTAGTTATTATTATATCTGAATCTGATTGATATTCAAAATTTGATTAATAAAATTCAACATAATTTATTTTTTTTCTTTCTTTTTGAATTGTATGAAAATATTGTATTTATAAAGTAAATTTATATCATATTTAAAATTTTAACATCTTTTTATTATATATTTGTCCAAAGATTAAATACTTGAAAACTAAACCCTATTCCACATTATATTAATCATTATGCATTATTATATTTGATATTTTATCAATATTCCTCTTATTTTTTTTGGCTAAATATTCAATATAAATAACGTAATATAAATGTTAATACAAATATTAGGTGAATATAATGTATAAATTTTATTTTAAAATTTTTATTAATATTATATATAAGAGCATTAATTTAATAAAAAAGTATTAAAGTTTGGATTTCATTCTTTAGTGGATCAAATTGCTTAATTTTATATTCAATCCATTTATCTTGAATTACGATATTTTTAATCAAATATGATTCATCGGACATTTTAATCAAAAAAAATTTTAAAAATTCAAATTTAATTCGAGTTAAAATTCAATCTATTGACAGCCTAACTAAATTTTGAGTACGGCCAAAGATAAAGTATCCACTTCACGCATCTGAAGCTCAGGACGAGTGATATCATGATTCAAACAGATTTAGATAGTTCATTTTGTAAAGGAAAGCGAGTAATGTGAGGAGTCTGGACGTTGAGTTTTAGTAAGAGAGTGAATATAATAGTCCACAAATACCTCATTAAATAATTACAGATCAAGTTTTGATTAATTTGTTGTTTTCTACAACAACAACTTTTGAAAACCCTCCCATAAGATGTTTGATTAATTATGTCACTTTACTTTTAAATTTTAAAATATTGATATTTCAGCAACAATAAAAAAACACCTATAATCACTATAAAAAGAAAATTATTATTCATCTCACAGTTAGCAGTACCTTTGTAGAAAATAAGTCTGCTAAAACATAGAATTTTAATTGATAAAATAATTTTAAATTTCCATTTACAAATACGTATATACATTATTTTTAAGACATATTTATTGATTATAAATTTATTTTTATCTTTCTTTACCTTGATTGATATCTAATCAACACACTAGCTCTATTAGCCAGTCTTATCAAATAAAAATAATTAAGAAAATTTAATGCACCCTGTTAATCAATCTACTTGTAATTTATAATTCAATTTAGATGAAGATATAGTAGTTCGAATAAAACAGAGAAAGAAACCACTGACCACATTTTTCTTTTCAAATATAGTGTAGAGAACGGGCGAAAAAGATTTTAGACATTCAATCGTGTTGGCGGATTCAACCAAACACAACTAGCAGGATTACTTTATCAAAGTTCTTGTATCATTCAAAATGCGTTTGGCAACATATCAGTAAGCAAATCACTCAGAAAAACAGAGCATATAATAGATTTCAGTAAGTTCTCCTCAGCTAATAAAGCTGTTCTTAACAAGATTTATGCAAAACATTTGTGTACTTGGCTCCTACATTTAATCTTTTAACGCTTGGAGCAAACTTTTGAACCATTGCAAGAACAGTTGGATTTTGTTCACTTTCCCCAAGTAAATCAAGCAGCGAACCAAAAGTAGATGAATCAGGAGAAAATCCTCTCTCATCCATTTCTTCAAGAAACTCTGTTGCCTCATCAAATTCACCCTTCGCCAGAAGTCCTCGGACAAAAACATTGTAAGTGAGGTAGTCCGGCAAACAATGTTTTCCTTTCATCTTCAAAAGAAAATCTTTTGCATTCTCTACTAGTCCTTCTTGACAACAACCCTTGATCATTGTAGTGTACGTCATAACATCAGGTTCTAATCCTCTTAAAGGAAGATCACTAAAAATAGCTCACGCAGTATTAAGTTTTTCAAATTTGCAGAGTCCATTTATGACAATATTGTAGTACATAATATGAAGATGTAACCCTTTGCTCTCCAATAGATCCAACAACAACAATGCTCGTTCAACTTTCCCATTCCAACACCGTCCATCCAACATGTTACAGTAAGTGTAAACATCGGGTTCAAGGCCAGCAACTTGCAACTCATCAAAAAGCTGTAGAGCTGCAAAACATCTGCCGGCACAAAACAGTCCCTCCAGTATAATGTTATATGTAACCACATTCAGCTTCAACCCTTTACGGGACATCTCATGAAATAAATCCAAAGCATCATCTATTTTCATCTTTCTACAGTATCCATTGATTAAAATGCCATAGCTGTGGATATTAGGAGCAATATTCTTGCTAGCCATAGAATCAAAAACCTTCCTAGCTTCATCAACTCGTCCTTGCAAACAATATCCATCCATCAATGCACTATAGGAGACTACATCAGGAACCACATTCTTTTGCATCATGATGTGGACTACATCTTCTGCTTCATCCACCAATCCTTCCTTGCATAAAGCATCAATTAAGGTAGTGAATGTCAAAAGATTTTGATGAATTTTGGAATCTATCATCTCCTTCAATAACATTTTGACTTCTTTCCAGCAACTGAAATTGCATAAGCCACAAATCGAAGTATTGTAACTGACAGCATTAGGTATGAAGCCTTTTTCAGACATTTCATTGAAGAACTTCACTGGAGAGTCTACCATTCCCTCCTTACGGAAATCATCAATGTGTTGTAATTGGCATAATCAAGCCTAATTACATGTTTAATTATTATTTGGATGTGCCAATTATAGTTGGAATCCAAAGATAATTAAAGGGTTAAAATGGAGGAAGAATAAATGGTTAAGTGTTGAATTGTCTCACACTGATACTTTGAGAAAGAGAAGATTTGCTTGTGAATTATAAAACCAAGTGAAAAAGTTGAAGGGTTATTTCAGTCCTTCACTTGTCCCATATTGGTTTTATAAACTAGCGTGCATTGGTTTATATTGGCCTTAAGTAAAACTGCTTGATAAAGTGTTCTTTAAGGGGTTCATATAAGTGGGCCGCACGCGTGCACTGCCGTCGCCGTATGGCTCTAGATTTGAGTTGCGGGCGCTAGGGCAAATGTCTCAGTCTCAATCTAATTTTTTTGAATTTATTTGGAATTTCAAAATACTTAACCGTGGATAAGTGCGGACTAAGTAAAAATTGGATATGGCAATCGGATAGGGGTTAGTCAGACCCATTGGAGATTTGCTTAATTTGCCTAATCTGATCAAATAAGGTCACGCCGTTCGAGATTAATCTGGGATTTGGTGGAGATGGTTACGTGGAACATGGCATGATGCTAGTGGATGTGTGAAATGCTGGCGGACGTGTGACTTGTATAGGTGATGTGGCGGAATGCTATTGGATGGGGAGACATGTTAGAGGCCATTAATTGGCAGACTCTGACCTTAATCCCTTCTGTAAATAGTCTGCCTCTAGTAGGCTTGGAAAATACACTGCATATGCATAAACAAAGCATTTTGCTCTTGTTGTTGCTCTCTTAAATTCTTCCTTCCTGTTTTTCCTGATACTCTGGTATTCTTCCCTCTGAATAATCATCCAGTCAATCATATATATCCCTTTCCCAAAATTTTGATATTTGGCTATCTGGTTCTGATTTCGGTGACTGAGTACTGTTTAAGGTGAACAAGACGGAGTGCACCTGATCGTTCTAGACCATCCATCCTAGGAGAAGTAGCGTTGTATCCATTGCACTAGTGAGTCGGGGGGCTTATTTCTTCAAGGCAAATAGAATTATATAATTTTGTTGTTCGATTGATTCTGTTACGATGTAAGATCCTTAGGCTAACTTTTCCTTTAAATTTTGTATCTAATTTAAATTATACTGATAGCTTGTTTTACTATTTGAATACCTTAATTGATATGTAATTTTTGGTTTTTTCTGGACTCGTATCTGATTAAATATAGGTGTGAATTCGATCATACCTTGCATATACTATATGTATAATTTTGATCGCGCACGTTTTACCATTATTTTGATTATCTGTTCCATTCCTGATAATCTAATTTGCAATATTTATTTATTGCATTGCACTACTGCATGTTGGTATATCCTAGAAACAACAATTTTGAAGAAATGATCTTTCATGTGTTATTTTATCTGCTAAAAATTCTGATTAGATATCCTGCCTAGGAATCTTGCCTGGAAATTCTACTTTTTGCATAGATATTCTGCTTTAGGATTATTTTCTTAAAATCTATCATGGCTTTAAATACTGGTGCTATTGGTGAGGTTGTGTCAGCAAAAGTTGACCTTTTCGATCTATCAAAAAAGTTCTCAAACCAGTTCTTTAAGCGTTGGCAATAGGACATGAAAATCTGGTTGATGATGAAAGGTTTCTTTCATTGATTCAGTTAACCATGCCAAAGCCAATTAAAACTGATCCTAATACTAAAGAAATAGCCGATTGAAAAATAAAGGATTAGATTGTTCAAGGAGAGATTTTGTCAGCTTTGTTTGATACACTCTTTGATCTATACTATTTTGATTCCTATTAAGCTAAGTTTTTATGGGGTGAATTAGATAGGAAATATAATACTGAAGAGTAAAGATTCAAAAAGTATTTAGTTTTCAATTTCCTGAAGTATCAAATGGTTGATGGCGGGTTTGTATCTGAACAAACACATGAATTGATCAATCTAGAGCATTCTCTGGCTTATGCTAAGATGAAACTTCCTGAAAAATTCATGGTCATGTCTATTGTTGAAAAATTCCCTAAATCATGGGAAAATTTTGGCATGACTTAAAAGCATCAAAAAGGGTAATTGACTTTATCAAAAGCATTGAAGAGGAACATAGAAATCAATCTCATAATATTCCTATTAAGTATAATCTTAAGGTAAATGTGATAGTGGGAAAGAAGAAAGTCGACTTAAACTCAAACTCTAAAACCATCGATAAAGAAAAGGCCAAAAATAATAAGAAACCAAAGGTAAACAGGCTTTGCTGAAATTGTGAACAAAAAGGGCATTGGGCTAAAAAGTGTCTTTCCAAAAAGGCTAAGGCTAAAGCCCAGTCTATTGGACCAATTGTCAATATGGTTGTTGGAGAC
>JACGDI010005575.1:49067-91483 GCA_014898725.1 Jacaranda copaia
ATTTTACACGTATTACTTTTCAATTGACCAAAAATTAACATGACTACAAATACTTCTTTCATGGTATGGTTATTCTTTTTAATCTCAAAATCAACTTATTTTATTTTTAAATTCTGCCAATAATAGCACAAAAATCACAATTTTGAAAGGGCTAACAGCTTACAGAAAAACAGTTTAGCCAAATCCTATTTACCTCCTAAAAATTACTAAATTGCATATTAAATGGAGCATCTATCAAAATCATTTACAAAAAGTACACAAGTTTCTATTTTTAACATACAAAAGTACGTTTAGGTTTCTAATCCATTTTGCGGAAGTATTCGCATGTTCCAAATTCATGAAGCTGCAAACACCCGCCATTAGTTGATAACAAAATATGAGCATCAAACAATGCGCACGTCAATATTTTAATATGTATTGAGAATTGTGTAAACTAACATTTTTAGCTTTTGAAATTTTGTGTCATGCAACTTTGTCACTTAGATCGGATCTCATTTATAGGAGTGTTTGAGGGTTGGATTGAATTGAATTTGCAAAAAAATTCGATTCAAATTGATTGAATTTAATCGGATTGAGTTGAGTGAGTTTCATAAAATTATATATTTAAATTTGAATCAGATCAATTTAATTTAGATTGAGTTGTTAGGATTGAGTGATTTGGTCTAATTATTTTTTTTCCTTCTTCTTCTTATTATTATTTTTGTAAAAACTATACACTAATTAAATTTTAAATTTTAAATTTCTTCAACCAAATAATAGAAATTTAAAATACATACCAAAAGGACAAAAATAAGTTCATCAAACCCATATATATATATATATATATATATATATATGTCAAAGAGACCACTACGTGGAAATCGGAAAGTGATGAAAAAAATAAATAAATAAATTATTTTTTAATTTTTAATGGGTTAGTCAAGTCGGATTCAATTAGTTTGGTTACACAAAATTGAAATTCGTGTCCAAATCAATTGTTAATTGGCTTTGATAAGATTTTACCAATATAGACTGATTACTCAATCCAATCCAAACTAATTAGATTGGCTTGGTTCAAATTATCAGGTTCATTAGATAAATATGATACGACGAACACTACTCATTTATTTAAAAAAAAAAAGATATTATTATCCGTAAACTAATTTTCACTTAATTAAAAAATACTTGCATGGCGTGCGGCATGCTTATGTTTTAAACGAACATAAAATTAAGACACCTTAATTAATTTTATAGGAATTACACAAATTTACGGTTTAATTGATTGATCTGAATTTATGCAGAAAGTATTTTCTCCTTATGGATTAATGAAAAACTAGAAAATGAGATTAGAGGATGCAAATGAAGTTAATTCGAGGGAAATTGTCAGGCTTTCTCACGAGGCCATAATGATTGTTTTTGCTCTAAATAAGTTTCAAAGGACATGTAAAGAAAAAAAGCCATTACTATATATATTAAGTGATAAAAAAAAAAAACTTTATTTTGTTACAGTAATAGCAACAAGAACTATATTTAATTTGTTACGAGCAAAGGCCAAATAGGCTCAATTTAATAAAACGTTTACTTCCTCCAAGAAATCAAACTCAATTTCAATTTAAGTATTAAAGAATTTTCACTGAGAAAATCTAAGCATACACTGACGTATGCTGCTGCGGGTTGGAAGTGTAAAGTTTCGTATCAAATTTAGTTGATGCTAATTGCAATGAGCATCGGTTGGCACAAAAAGTTTTAGAACAATTTTCTTTAGAAAAATTTTAATGTGATATATTTTTAGTCAATAAATAATTACAACAAATCCACTCATCTCCTTTTTGTTATTAAATTTTTGTTATAATCTTTTTATTGTAATACAACTCAAGTTTTGATTATTTATTTATTTTTGTTACTTTATGTAACAATGAAAAAATTTTGGAAACATTGCCATTAAATGTTTGGCTAATATCACTCTACTTGTGGAACATTCATATTCTAGTAACAATGGAAAAACACTTATAATCAACATAAAAACAATTTGTTATTTATCTTAAGGTACATACAATAATAACCTTAATTGTAGGAATGGCAACAAGGTGGGTTTGTGTGGGTTTTCACTCAATTCAAATTTGCTCAGTATATATTTTATAGTTTTCTAACCCAATCCTATCCATCCCACAGGTTTTAGGAATAAAAACCTATTCCTTACTTGCATTATATATATATATATATATGTAGAACCTAAATTCTACCCAATCCCACCCATACCTAATTATAAATTTTATTAAATACTGTATATCTATAATTAATAAAATGCTATAATTTAATTAGCAATTATATAATTTACTTTTAAAAGATGCATTTTTAAGTTAAAAGTAACATGAAAAAATTAATTTGAGTCAAAGTTGCTCAATAGTACAAATCAATTTACCTAAATTAAACAATGAAAATGTTAAAATTCCTCATATTACATAATAAGTAGTGACAAAATAATGAATACTATTAGGTGCCAAGTTATGAAACTAAAAAAATTACATCTAAGATTAGATGTATTATATATTTTTTTGTTAAAATTTTAAAAATATATATAAATAATATATAGATAAATATTTTGGATTGAGATGGAGTGGGTTTCCCATAAACCCGAACCCAATCCGCCCCACATGTATTAATATATAATCTCGCCTTACCCCGTTGCGAGGAAGATTTCCTACCCATACCAATTAGATCGGGTAGGAGTACCCATGCATTGGATTCAAAATGACATTCCTACTAATTAATAGGAAGTTTGTATGCTAAAACTTAGAATTTTGATTGTAAAAAATAAAAATAAAAATATATATATGTGTGTGTGTGTGTGTGTGTTTTATTTTTAAGACATATTTATGATTATTGATTATATATTTATTTTTATCTTTCTTTCTCTTAATTGATGGCCATTCAACTAACTCTATTAACCATTCTTATTAAATAAAAGTAATTAATAACATATAATTAGAGGTGTAAACGGATATTAAACAGATCAAATTCACTATTTTCATATTCGTATTCGCTTAACTTTTCAAATATTTAGATATGGATACGAATTTCACGGATATTAAAAAATAATATCTGAATTTGTATCCATTGGATATTGATCGAATTCAGATATATCCATATTCAATTATAATTATTTAGATTTATTCATATTTTATTAAACTTATCCATATTTGAATTATTTTTTATATTCATGTTCAATTATCATTATTTAAATATCTATTTACAAATATCCAAATATATAAATTTATGAACCTAAAATAAATATACATATATATATATATTTTAATTAATAGAAGGAACTATATAATTTCATTAAAAAGAAAGCAATCAAATAAATAACATAATTTCTAATTAATAGTTGACTTTATTATTGATTATTAGTACTTAATAATAATAATAATAATAATAATAATAATAATAATAATAATAATAATAATAATAATAGTAATAATAATAATAATAATAATGGCATTTAAGTATATTAATTATAAAGTCAACTAATAATAATTGTATTAATTAACTTTATTCTTCAATTTTTCTCTATATGACAATAATTTTTTAAATTTATTCTTCTTTCTTCCCAATTCTTCAATTATAATTTATATATACATATATGGATTAAGAGATTTTTATTAAAAAATATAAATAATATATTATTTAATAAATATATATTCGGAGCAGATATTAAAAGAATGAAAATGAAAATATAGAGTCTAACATTACCAATGTAGAATATTAGAGTTAAAGACTCCTGTAACCTATACGTGTAAATATGCCTATAACTATGTATGTATGTTTTAGTAATAGCTTTTAGCCATTAAATTAGAATATAATAGGCTTGGCTAGACTAATAGGGTAATGCCCTAACTCAAGCCTCGCCATTTTGTTCCACGACTAAGCAAATAGTTAGCTTAGCTAATTTTGGATTTTGAATTTATATATACCATTGTAAACAATTACTAAAGCTAACTTGAATTGATGTTGAAAGTTTTTATTTTGATTTTTGAATGAATAGACTTCTATTATGATGAACTTTATTTAAATTTGTTAAATGTTTTATATGTGAATTTAAGGGGTTAAGGAAGAATTGATGAAAGCCTTATATATCATTGCACAATCTTGATAATTTACAGGTTAAGAAGCATCCTAAATCTAAGTCAACTTAGAGAAAAGAATGGCGTCATGCAAGGGTTCTCAGGTGCGTAATCAATCTCTAGCAGGACGAAATGGAAAGCTGCCTGGTAGATAAGCTAATGTACCAAATGTCCATAGATAGGGAGCCCCTACTTTACAGCAACCATTACAAGAAAAAGAGGTTACATAGGCTCCTTCGACTGATCAACGAGCTATAGGTCAACCCGCCGACCTTATGTTCCAAATATAGCAATGATTCATGTAATTTTGCCAGCAAAAAGGGCAGGGTGATAGAGTAGGAAATGTGGAAGAGCTTGCGGAAGATCAAGCATTGGAGTGGGTCCTTTGCTTTTAGCCTCCAAAATTCGTAGGGGAGCCGAACAACAGAAAGGCTGAAGTATGAATTGAAAACCAGAAGACGATATTTGGGACCTTGCATTACTTGGATGAGCAGAAGGTTAGATATGCTACATTTCTATTGGAAAGACATGCACATAATTGGTGAAAAATGACAGACTGTAGATAGACTACTGCAGGGATTCAATGGACTTTGAAAAACTTTACGTGGGAGTCCATGGAAAAATATGTACCTATGGTGGCCAAACATACAAAGGAGAGAGAATTTATGGATTTGATACAAGGAATGTCCTCTGTCAGTCAATACGAGGCTACTTTTAGCTGATTAATTTAGTATATACCCCACATACTTGCAAATGAAGAGCATCAGGCCCACAAATTTGTGGAAAGAATGCAGCCGCAACTTAAATGGGCACTTGCCACATGTGATATGTTGAGCTTTGACTATGTTGTGAGTAAGGTGCTGCAAGTAGAGGCAAAACTGCAAGAGATTCAAAAAATTGAAGAGAAAAATGCCCCATGTGGAAAGAATAAACCTAGAATAAAGGGCACTAGTTAGTGAACTTATCAGGCCATTGAGGCTACAAATTTGGCTCTAGGGGAGGCATCGAAGAAATGTGAATTTTGTGGAGAACTAGGTTATAAAGAATCTAAGTGTTGGAAAAAAGCATGGCAAATGTGTTGGTTGTGGTAGTGATAGCACTTTGTTAGAGATTACCTTAACAGAAGAAAGCCAGCACCTGCAGGAAAAGAAAAACATGTAGCAGGGACCAACGAGAAACCTAAGGTTCAAGCACGTGCTTATGCCTTGACAAGAGAAGAGGGCCAAACCCCAATAAAGTGGTTGAAGGTATGGTTTGTATTTATGGAATTAATGGTAATGCTTTATATGACATGGAGCTATTCATTCTTTTATATCTACATCTTTCTCTTTTAAGTTGAATATACAACCCAAAATCATAGCTTATCAAATAGAAGTATAGACACCCTTAGGGGGTTGTTAGCCGATTCTATGTATCGAGCATGCCTAGTTAGGATTGGGGATGGGGAGTATCCAACTGATCTTATAGAAATGTCTATTCATATGATTTAATACTTAGAATGGATTGGCTATATCGGCATCAAGCACAAGTGAATTGTTACCCCAAGTATATCACTCTTCGGGGCAAGGTATCAATACCGACAGTCATTCCACAAATCTAAATTCCCTGATACCCATTATATTTGCGGTAAAGGCTAGGAAAATTCTAAGAGAAGGCAGATAGGGATTTCTGGAGTACCTAATCAATAAACCCTGGGACATAGCTAAAGTAGAAAAAATAGAAACAGCTAAATTCATTACCACTTGATCAAGAGATAGAGTTCGTAATTCACACTTTCCTAGGTGCCATATCTTTTTCTAAAATCATCTATTGGATGATGCTTGCAGAATTGAAGGAGCTAAAAAATCAACTCGAGGAACTATTGGAGAAAATATTCATATGGCCCAACACTTCTCCATAGAGAGCTCCAATGCTGTTTGTTAAAAAGAAAGATGCGTCCTTGAGGATGTGTATAGATTATCAGGAGTTGAATAAAGTCACTATCAAAAATGAATACCCCTTGCCTTATGTAGGGGAGTTGTTTGACCTTTTATAAAGATTTATGACCTTCTCAATGTTAGATATGAGATAAGGGTACTATTAGTTGAAAATCAAGGAATAAGATATCTTGAAGACAGTGTTCAATTCTTAGTATGGTTATTTTAAGTTTGTAGTAATGTCATTTGGTTTGACCAATGTCCAAGCAGCTTTCATGGATTTAATGCACCGAATTTTCCAACCGTATCTAGATTAGTTTGTGGTAATATTCATTGATAATATTTGTTGTATTTGAGAACTAGAGAGAAGCATGCAATGCACTTACACATAGTTTTAAGAACTCTGAGGGAGCACAAGTTGTATGCAAAGTTTAGCAAATGTGGATTTTTGTTAGAAAAAATGCCTTTCCTGGGATATATCCTATCCCAGAACAAAGTAGAGGTTAGCCCCTCTAAGATAGAGGTAATAGTCAACTGGAAAAGACATGAGAATATATAAAAGTATGCAACTTTTTAGGACTCGCCGACTATTATTAGAGGTTTGTACAAGATTTTTCTAAGATAATCAGCTGCTGACTAATTTAACTCAGAAGGATCAGCCGTTTGATTGGAACAAGGAGAGTAAGAAGAGTTTCCAAGAATTGAAGAAAAGATTAACCTCAACTTTAGGTTTAGCCCTTCCCAAAGGATTAGAAGGTTTTGTTGTTTACATGGAAGCTTATAAGGAGGGGCTTGGATGTGTGCTAATGCAGAAATGGCGAGTTATAGCCTATGCTTCTAGAAAACTGAAACCACATGAGAAGAATTACTCAACTCATGACTTGGAGCTAGCTACAGTGATTTTTGTATTAACAAAATAGAGATACTATCTCCATGGAGTCACTTTCAAAATATATATTAATCATAAGAGTCACAAGTATTTACATTCCTAGTAGGACTTGAACATACAACAACAGAGATAGATGGAATTTCTAAAAGAGTAAGACTTCTCTATGTCATCTACCACCCGAGAAAATCGAATATAGTGGCAGATGCTTTAAACTAAAAGGTTAGGTTGGCCTATATGATAGGAATAAGGGCATTAGAAAGTCCAAGGGTAGATACAGTTATAAGAATGAAACAATGAACCTAGATTGTAGAAGTAAACATGCAACTAGAGTTATATGATGAAATATGATGAGCTTAGGATAATGATAGTTAGATATTGAAATAGAAAAAAACAGTCAAAAGTTCTAAGGAGTCTGAATTCAATATAAGTAGTCAAGGCACTCTTTTATTAATCCATGGAAAAATATGTGTGCTCAAAGAAATGAAAGGAAGATTATAGAAAAAAGCACACAAGTTAAGATATGCGGTACATCCAAGAGGCTCAAAGATGTATCGAGATCTGAAAAAGCAATTCTAGTGGAATGGGATGAAGAAAGATGTTGTAGACTATGTGTAGAAATACTTAACCTGCCAGTTAGTAAAAGCAGAGCATCAGTAACCATCAAGGTTGCTACAACTACTTTTGATCCCTTACTAGAAATGGGAGTAGGTAACTATGGACTTTGTAACAAGTCTATCAATGGCTCGTGAAGGATATAATAGTATTTGGGTGATATTAGATCGATTAACAAAGTCTGCACAGTTTCTACCAATTGAAAAACACTACAGGGTTGAAAAAATGGAAGAGTTATACATTAAGGAAATAGTTATATTACATGGAATCCCAACCAGTATTGTGTTAGACTGAGATCTAAAGTTCACCTCAAGACTTTGGAAAAGTTTACATAAACACCTAGGAACAAAGTTACAATTTAACTCTACTACTTATCCTCAACCCGATGGTCAGTCAGAAAGGGTCCAAATTTGGATATTGGAAAATATGCTATGGGCTTGTATTTTAGATTTCGGTAGGAGTTGGGACAAACACTTTCCTCTAATAGAATTTTCTTACAATAATAGCTATCAATTTACCATTCAAATGGTCCTATATGAAGCATTGTATGGCAGAAAATGTCAATCTCCATTACATTGGGACCTCAAAGAGCATAGAATAACAATAACAAACCCTTGGGAACCTTAAGGTTGGAACTAATTCAAAAGACTATTGAGAAGGCATAAACAATTAAACAAAAAATGAAAGCAGCCCAAGATCAACAGAAAAGCAATACAGATAAGTAGAGAAAGGACTTAGAATTTGAAAGAGGTGAAAGAGTGTTCCTTAAAGTATCCCTGAGAAAGGGTATCCAAAGGATTGTAAAAAGCGAAAAGCTTAGCTTGAGATATATTGGCCCTTATGAGATATGTGAAAGAATTGGAGTAGTAGCTTATCAATAGGTACTACCGCAAGGATTGACAAGAATACATGACGTCTTTCATGTATCACAACTTTGGAGATATCATCCTGACCCTTCCCATATTATTTTACATAACGATGTATTGTTGGAAAGCAACTTGACCTATGAAGAGCAACTGATTCATATCTTAGATTCAAAAACGATCGGGCAATATGGGCCGACAATAGTTGGTCTTCTAACTAGAACTTGCTTAAGATCCTAACTTGCAAATAGTTGGAGATAACTGTCTGTGAGTGGCAGGGTTTGGCATGTGACTGGCCATGCCATATGTCTATAGAGCCGAGTGCCTCGATAATGGAAATAAGAAAAATCTATTATGTTATATTGTACTCCATGTTACTGTTTATGTATTACTCTGGGAACAATAAGGACAAAGTTGCCAACAGTCTATTAAGTCTGGTATTACTTGTTTTATGTTAGATCGTTGTTTCATATTGTAATTGTGCAATAAGGACAAAGTTGCCAACAATCTATTAAGTTTGGTATTACATTTTTTATGTTAGATCGTTGTTTCATATTGTAAATCATATCATGCTCATTATTGAATCTTTGCTTATTGATTGTAGCATTTTCAATAGTTTTTCCTTGATCATTTGTCATACTCAACCCTCACTAAGTCCTTAGGGCTTACCCGTTTTGCTATCTTTTCTTCTCTTCCCAGATAGGATGAGATGAAGGTTAAGGGCTCGAGGCTTGCCCGAGAATGGACGTATCTTGTACTAGATTAGCTGCTATGTATGTATATATAGATTATACCTAACCGTGACACTTAGACTTTTTGGATGTTATGTAAATAGCTAAGTTTGAATTAGGACTTTTGATATGTACATATTGCACACTATGGATTGATCTTTGGGGTTTATTATCAAGTTGCTATCATTTGAAGTTTTGGGTGGGTTTTGGCTTCTGTAGTTATCTCTTAAGCTATGTTTAAAGTTTGAATTAATGGTACCTTAACTTAGGATTCACCCCTGGCTACGG
Organism: Jacaranda copaia; assembly: GCA_014898725.1. Classification (NCBI taxonomy): domain Eukaryota; kingdom Viridiplantae; phylum Streptophyta; class Magnoliopsida; order Lamiales; family Bignoniaceae; genus Jacaranda; species Jacaranda copaia. The sequence goes on from JACGDI010005575.1 coordinate 58,470, forward strand.
CACCATGTGTTATGCCTCTTATAACATTCTTTTCTTGCATATAACATGATAGATCTTTTTTTTAAAATATATTCTTGAAGTGTTCTGATTAAAATAAATCAAGTAACTTATAAGGGTTTAGATATTGATAACTTTATAATTTATGCTAGGTTTTCATATATATATATATACATATATATTTAAAAAACTCGTATAATCATAGCATTTTATAGTTGGAGCTTATAAATTCATTTTTAGAAATTTTCTTCCCAATACTCTTAGACATCTCATAAATTATCAACATCTTGCATATTACAAATATTTTAAGGAACTCACAAGTTCAACTAGAAACTAAGGCTATGTTTGGATGCATTTTGGAAAGTTTCGGAATATTGTATGTTTCGGGAAATGAATTCTGAGAGTGAGTTTGGAGAATGTGAAAGTGATATTAGAAAATATAATGAATTTTTATTTGTATTTTGAAAAAATAGGTAGAAAATATTATGGGAGTTTTGGTGTGTTTGTTTCTATTTTGAAAGGAAATATTTTTTATTATAGCATTCAAATAATGTTTTTTTTTATTTTGGTGCTTGGGATGAAAATGAAATTGAGTATTATTTTTTTATTAGAGTATAACAGTAAAATATTTATGATATATATACATGTACATGTGTATGTAAGGGGGGTCAAGTTTATGGTGTTATGAAGGGTATTTCGGGCTTTTTACCTATGGATCTTGGCCAAAAACTAGGTGCATTTTTTATTATGTGTTGCCAAAATCATTTTGTTTTGGTAAAATATAACCAAATACAGCCCACTAATTATACAAGTCAACAAATAAATTGTTATTGGAATAAAGTAAGTGCTACCAGTCAATAATTTCCAATTTTAATTTCTGGTAATAATATCTGAGCAAAGATATTAAGAGAAGCTGTTGGGACTTTGTGTGCTATCCACTACCAACTTGGATTGTTACCAATAATTTAACAACTTGGTAATTGAATAATCCAACAATTTGGATTATAAAAAAAAGAAAAGGAAAGAAAAGAAAGTGCTTATTAAGTTGACAAGTTGTAGTAAACAACTTTGTCCATATCAGCAACTTGCATTAACTTACACAACAACCAACCAACACAGATTCCATAACATGAGCACAGACTTTTAGCTGCCTCAAGCAGGAACAAGACAAAAATTCTGATTGAGATTTTTCAACACAATAAGTGGAGCACAACCATAATTCTCCAATTATGATTAAGCATAGACTTTTTTAAGAGAAAACAAAGCAAATCTTAAAAAGAAAAAACAAATAGTTGGACATAAAATATTATATACATGCACTATTCATTCACAAGATCTAGCTTAAGTTGTAAAATTTGAGAATGAGAGAGAAAAGTTCTATGTATAGTCTAACTTAAGACTCTAAAATTCTATGTATAGTCTGCCTTAAGTTATAAAATTTGAGGATGGAAGACTCTTAAGATTCTAAGTCTTAGTCGAGTCATTACTATAATGTACAACTGTTGAGGTTATTCTTTTTACTTTTTAAAATTTAAAAATTGCCTCCAATACATACGAAAGTATTTGGACAAGTGATCTCTCTAACTGCGGTCAAAAAAATATATAGGTCATTTTAAAGGTTGCATTTGTACAAAGCAATAGAAGCACATATTTATTCTTTAGGGGCTATATCACTATCATTTATAGGTTATTCTAAAATGTGAATGCATAAGTACATAGGCTTTTAAAACTACGACAACGTTTTATAAGGACAATTAATATTAAATTACCCACTTAAATTATTATTGGTGATTGTTTTGAAATGTGTCATTATTTATTTGCCTTCAATTAATTAATCTTGTTGTAGTGAGTAATTCCACCAGAGATTTAAGCAATATTAATCTAATTTTATATGAGTTGTTAGATATTAATTCTGCAGCAAATATCGTATTTCATTGTTTCATTACCAAATCTGTGAATTTTGTATTATCTATTGACCACTAAAAAAAGTAGTAACAGATTCAGTTCACGCATCCAAACTTAGTTGACAACTATACTATTAATTATAATATATCTTGGAAGTTTATGAATATACCCTACTTAGTAACTCACTTCAAGTGGGCTCTTTTCCAACCAACAAATGTTTTCTTATTGACTGCTTTTTAGAGGTATTGAACATATATATGGGTTTGAATATTTAAGATCATAGTAATTATTTTATATATTTTCAAAATCACATTCGCAGTACATTCTTTTCAAACCAAAAATTAAATATTGGAAAATGAACTATACCTTAAAAGATATAGTGTAATGTGGCCAACTTGGAGAAGATTTGTCCAATCATGGGGAAACCACTAATTTGCGAGTGGGATATATAATTAAACAAGTTCATTCTCATGCAAAATAAATGGAGGTTAATTTATAGACTAGTAACCCTTTTTATTAAAAGAAAAATAATATGATTGGTATATCAAAATATAGTAATGTCAATAACTAGTTATGTATACTAATTAATAAAAATTTTAATTATTTATATTGGCACATTGTGATTAACTGATTGGTGATCATATAGACTAGGACTTAGCGATGACAATTGAAAAGTGTTTGGCATCATATATGTATACATTAATTGATTCAATGTATTATAGCTTCCAATGGTCCATTTATAATCTACTATGTAATTAATAGTGGTCCCTCACTTCCTCAATTTTCACCACTAAGTCCTATATTTTCATGCAAATGTCGGTTTCTATCTTGAAAATATCTTTGCTCTAAGAATCTTCTTCCCTCACAAGACTTACGAAAGAGAGGGATACAAGGAAAAGAACAAAAGCATACATGGGGTTTTCATTTCTTGTGAGTTGATGTCAATGATTTTAGTGAGGAATAAGGAAAAATATGAAAAACAGCAAGCTTTTCAATGTAATTGAACATAATAAATTAAGAAATATATTCCAACTTTTGTTCACTAGGTATCTAGCTCTTTGTGTGTTTTAAGTGTAGAGTTACATGGAACAATATGCAGTGTAAAAAAAAAATGTTTCCAATTTCCTATTCACAAAAATAAATTTTCACTAATATATATATATATATATATATATATATTATTTAGCATTATAATATTCAACATATTCAAGAAGTTTGGGAAGGCGTATTAAGTTTTTCGAAAATATCGCCCTCCCTCCAATAAATTAATTTCTATCACTAAACACTGAACCTCCTCTCTTCTCATTGGAATGGAAGGAAAAAATAATTGCTCGTCTTCCTTTTTTGAAATGCTTACTACACCCAGGATCTTCACTCCAGATCAAAGCAATGTCCACCATCAATTAACCTTATCTTTTACCGGGATAATAAAGACAAAAAGGTTTTAAGGATAGAGAGGGAATGTGGTTGTATTTGCTTTTCCCCTTACTTAAAATCATCAAAATAGCATACCGTCCCTCAAAATTCATTAATAATATGTACTTTACCCCCTTGCTTAAAGATTTTAGCAAAAAGATCCCGACCATTATGCGCTTTGGGCTTTGGCCCACTCAAATTATATTTAAAGGGTGTGTGGCTATGCTAAGTTTCTATGTCTCATAAAATGTTATTAGATTTTATGAGATCCTAAATTTTATTTTTTAAAATAAGCTATGAAGTGTTTAGTTAAAACAAGATTCTGAAACTTATAAAATACTAGTAATGACCATTTTGTATTTTAAATGGTTAAAATTAAAGGAGCTTTGTTAAAATTTCAAAAATAAGTTTATAAGCTTTCCCCAATACGCTTTGGGAATCTTGCCCCTCAAGGACCATTAAAATAGCATGGTTAATTTGGAAAAGGGAATGATGCTATTTTGTTGTTTTGGGTGAGTTAATTTTAATGTGTATTTTAGGAGATATTATACAATTTGACCTCATTCTTTTGTTGAAAATGAAACATCAACAAATAGTGTTCATCAATTGTGGCTATCTTTTTCCTTTCCAATCATCTCGGTCTAAACAAAATATAAAGGAAAATATTACAAATGAAAGATGTTTTGGACATATGACTTCATTTGAAGCTTGTGGTTTTAACTTTAACGGGGACTAAGACAAAAGTACAAATAGAAGAATTGACAGAAAATTTGGACAGAAACAATTAGACATTTAGGAGATGTACAGTTGGGAACATGACCATCCATCCCTCTTGAATCTTGCTAACAAGCCACCAATATAAACTTTTGTTTGCTTATCTTTCACCCAAACTGGAAGAGCTTAAATAAAAGAAATTTGTAGCATGGACTAAATAGAATTCCTTGAGGGCATACCCAACAAAAATGCTCTATAGCAATAACAATATTGTAAATACCCTATTCATAACATCATTATTTTATAAACTGAAACCATATAATTTTTTAACTATATTATTTTAATTTGATTTTGGTTTGTTACAATGATATTATTTTTAAATCGGAATATTTAATATCTATTACTTATTTCACAAATGAATTAAAACATTCTTTCACCACAAAACAAATCATGAAAGCTTTTCTTTGCCTCTCTCCACCAACCAACCATTCATAAAACCCTTTTTCATAGGAATTCTTAAACCTTACAAGTTTTATCCCATTTGTTGGTTGACGAACTCTCTCCATGGTCCATCAAGCCTTCGCTGCTCGAATTGTTGAGCCTAGGTCTTGTAGGTTGCAGATTTCATTTTTGCAGCTCTTTCTGTGCTGACTGTCCATATATAATACTGTGATTCTACATAGTCAAATAATATATATTATGGATTAAAATTTGATATTTCTTTTAATTTTTGACTCTTGAAAAATTATATCACTTCCGATTCAATGTATTTCTTATGTACCCATATCAAATTTATCCTCCATCTTATGGCTCATTATGTTCACAAATTTAATAATTTATATGATACAGTATAAAATCGAAGCGTTTAATCTTTAACTAACTTAGCTCATTGGTTTTTCATGAGTTTTACATGATAAATCTTCAAATAGAAATAATTTTTAGGTTCATTGATATTTTTTCAAAAAATAAACTGAGTTAGTGATTATTGCACCAGGAAATAGTCTGTTAACTCATGAATAGTGCCATACGAACATTCAATTGGAATGGACAAATATGCCATTGGTCTTATTTAAATACTTCCAAAATTTATTATTTAAAGTGTCAATGCTATCGTAAACAAGAAAATTATTAAACCACTAATTAACAATACAAACTCCATAGTAAATCTTTTGATACATTATGCAAGTAAGGAAACTGCTCAAAAAGAAAAAGTCATCTATACTTTTGACCAGATATCTACTGCCACTCTCTCTCTCTCTCTCTCTCTCGGGGCCCCGCCCGCACAATCATATGTATTTTATGTCCATGTTTGTGGAAGTTCATTCAAGATTCTCCCTCTCCCTATCTTGTTTTTTTTCCCTTTAAAAAATTTACTTTAAACCCCATTAATGGGGTTCAATAAATAGGCTGTTTTTGTCTTTCAAAAATAGAGTGATGGTGACATTATTACGCCCGCCAGAAGAACGTATGGGCAAAAGCTGAGCTGTGCGCAACTAGAAACGCTCTTAGCCCGGAAAACCCTGTTGAGTTTTCTATCTCGTCCGTACAATGCTGTCAAAATTTTTTATTTTGGTAGTGATTTTATGTTATTAGTGGAAGAGATTTGCTGGTGGAATGCTGGTATTGAAATTGAGAGTTATATATATTCATGGGTTGTGGGAGAATTTGTTAATCTTTCTGCAGATTAGCTGCTTACAGCTGGAGTTCAAGAACAGAATCGTTTGGTTATTAATCTTTAATGAAGAGAAATTCTAAAGTCCGGAACTCATAAAAGGTATGTCAAGAATTTGTTCCTCTGTTTTTTTTTTTTTTTGTCTTTTTTTGGTTTTTAATTTTTGTGTGTAAGAGTTCTAAAAGTATGGGTATAAATGTATATGGGAAGCTACATTGAGGTTCTTGCTTTTCTATTCTTGGTTTGTTTGTGTATATGTTTCTGTAGTTTCTGTTCCATTGGTATTTTTTGATTTTTGACTTCTTTTTTCTACTGGGTCCTGGTGTTTTCCTGGGCATTCTCTTTTTCTTTTTTCGTTGTGCGATATGTTGGTGTCCTTCGGTGAGAGAAATGATAGCACTGTATATCTATCCGCAAAAGTTCCAGTCCTTTTGGGGTTCTTGATTTATGTCATTGGTACAAATTTGTTCAATTTCATTCGACTGATACCCTGTTTTGCATTATTTATTCCTACTCTTGCTTCTAACGGCAGATGTTAAACGTACATTGATGAGTTCTTGATTTCGTTTTCCTATTTTTTTGTTTTTGTCTGGCTTCTATTTTTCTTACATAATCAAAAAGAGCTAATATCTGGAGTTGTTTGGTTTCTTTGTCTTATAATTAGTTAATAAGTTTTTGAAGTACTGTTACATCAGCTCAAAATGTATTTGGCTAAAATAGTTTTCGTATTTGAAAAATGTCAAATGCTGCTCCCTTTATTTGGTTTTGATTATAATGCATCACTAGATTGTGAATATATTTTTTTCTTTTCTTGGGCTAAAACCACCTTTGTGTTGAATGAGGATATGGCAAGGACCCTTGTCATCTGTTTATTAATTTCAAAAAGAACAAGAGGAAAAGATGTCCATGGAAAAACACAAGTGAAAATCAATAAGGATGTAACACACATTATCTAACTCTATGTTTGGACCTAGGATTTTAGTGAGGAAAACATTAGAAAATATTTTTTCCATACTTCAAATAATGTAACTTTATATTTTATTTTTGTACCTTAGATTTTACATGGGATATTCCATTTATATGCTCTATAGACCACAAAAATCTGACCCTGGAGTTGATTCTTGTTGAATATTGAAGAATTGATTGCGGTGTGATTTCTTTCTCTTGGGATATGATAATTTCCGCTGTATATGGGATTGCTAATACCAAACTTGGATAAGTTCACGATTTATCTCGTTCTATTGATGTTTTATCTTTGATTGTTTCTTAGATTAAGTTGAGTCACAAGAATCAAATTATAATCGGAAAACGTTGCTCCAGTTCCTGCATGCAATTAAATCTTGCTTTTTGTTGGGAATTCATGAAAAAAAAAAATAGTTCATGTAAGCAAAGATTTTCTTAAATTGTAAAGTTTTATTTCTGGCTTCTCAAAACTCAATTTAGTTATAGGATATAATGTATCTATTTGAATTTGTAGATTCTTATCCTCTTTAGGATTGTTGTCCTTTTCAATTGTCTGCTGCCTTTATAGTTTACAACAATTATATAAAATCTAGCTGATGCATTCACATGCAGTTTAGACCTGTTATACCATATTCGCAAGGTATTGTGGCAAAAGAAGCTGACCTAAGAACATGATACTCTAATGTTCATCAGATAATCCACTTCAGTATGTCAAGGCAGGCTCAACTCCCTCCTCGTTGCCCTCTCCAAAAGAAAACCACTGCTCGCCAAGCCAATGCTCCTGTTTCCCCAACCTTAAGCCAAGATATCGAGTTATATCCCAGGCATTGCAGACACTACAAATCCAACTCGCAGAGCTCCATATTAGAGGAGCAGCCTGCATGGCTGAATGATTTATTGAGTGATTCAGAGTCAAATTCCGATCTTATGTTACATCGCCGAACTGCTAGTGATTCTTTGACCTTTTTCAATGGTCTAGCACCATTATCAGATGTCAATAAACCAAATGAAACGGAAACTGCAGATTCCTATGAGCCAGATGCTGGAGTGGGGTCTAGTTGTACTTATGGTCCTAATTCCCCTCGAAGAAGAAACAAGTTGGGCCTTCCTGAAAAAGAATTTGTTTCAGCATTTTCAGAATATGTTATGCAAAACCCTCTGCAGCATTTGGATGGATATACTTGTGTTTCTGGAGTTCTTCAGTCAAATTCATTTGGTGATGCCTGCGCCTCAGTGGGCGAGATCAATACTGACAACAAACCAATGAAACGGTCAGATATTATTTTGGCATGCTTGTCATTAAAATGGAATTCTTCTTTATCTTATTGTTACTGATTGCTGAACCGTAATCATCCGGATATGAGTTATCACTGATAGATTTAGTATTTGTTCCTGGTTTGATAAACTGAAAGCTGCTAAGTCACAAAAAGTTCTTGTTGTATCTAAAAAAGATATTTGACACTTAAAAGGTAGATTGATTTTGTGATTGTTATCATTTCTCATTGTGCCCGCTTGAGTGATGCAGCCCAACTTTTTGAAGTTGATGTTGCATTTCTGCTAAATAATCAACATGTCATGGCAGGATTACAAACTTTTTGAATGGTTTCAGAAAATCATGCCCATCATGGAATTATATTATACTTCATAACTTGAGAACTATTACTAGTATACTTTTTCTGTTTTCCTTGTGGTAAGATCAAATCATATGGTTTAAGGCTTTAGGCAGCCAGAGAAAAGAGAGGTAAATTAGTTGCTTTCATCACTAATCTAGAGAGATGATCTTAATTTGCCTGGTTTATATTAAGGACTGAATGGTTCGTAGAGGAATATTTCTTGGTATTATTTCCATCTGATTTCCTGCAGCCTCAGGATTTCAGTGCATACTTAACAGCCAAATGAAAAACAAAAGCAAAAGTTTGATTTAGTTGGGTTGGGCCTAAAAAGCTTGATGAGAAATTTATTGTCTTGAAATTCTGGATGTCATTCAATTTTCTGCTTGGAAATCAAAAATTAAGCCAATGAAAGACTATACAATTATGAAAAAGTGAAGACCATTGTAGTTTGACTGCAAAAAGTAAAAATATATTGTTTTGACCGAAAAAAGAAAAAGTATATTGTTCTTCACATGATAGGTATCAGTAATCTGTCAAGCCTTGAAACAGAGGAAATAATACCAGATATTTATATTTTCCTTAAGCAAATATTGTATGAAATAATCTTTTAGTCCTTTGTATGCCTATCTTGTCATTTAGTATGTGCATCTCTAAACCTCTTCCTGTTATGCAACTATTTTACTTATGATATATGTTGTCATTTAATATGCAGTCACCCTGGGCAGAGGTCTAGAGCTCGGAAACTCCAATACATTGCTGAGCTGGAAAAAACTGTTGATATTCTTCAGGTATGGAATCATAAAGAAGAGAAGAAATTATATTTTAGTGGTAACAGGTTTTCCTCTTTTGTGCAATCTTTTGTGCATTATTCTAGCATACAAATGATCAAAAAACATTGACTATATTATGTTTCTAGAAAGACAAATATCTGAGGCACATGTTTCTAAAACATTAGCAGTAATGTATGGGACAGAGTACAGCATGTAACCAATGTTGCCCATGCTTTTATGATTGAACATATTGTCAAATACCTAAGTTGGTTTAATAGTGATTTATGCCAGTGGCATCTGAGGTGCACTGCTGCCTGTACTGTAAAAGACAAGCCCATATGGTTACTAGTTAAATAAGATATAGTTGTATAGTTTGTGGTTAATTGGCTTTTCCATATGCAAGATTTGAGCTGTGAAGGCTGAAATCTGTGTGTGCTACCTAATTTATATGACAGTCTAGTAGCCTAACCTAATAATGATTCTTAAGGCATGTCCCTATCAATTGCTGATCTCCATCTTGCTGTTTCTTGCTTTATCTTCAGTGGCTCATCAGTATTTTGTTGTTTTGTCTGCTACCATTTGATCCATCACTTTCTACTGATTTAAAAGTTCATGGTACAGAATATGGGTTCAGAATTGTCTGTCAGGGTTGCCTCCGTAGTGCAGCAACATGCTGCTTTATCAATGGAGAATAACAGTCTGAAGCAGCAGCTGCTGAAAATGCAGCAGCAGAAATTCATTGTAGATGGTAAATATGTCGTTCTGTTGATTCTTTATCATTTACCTAAATCAGATATCAGCAATGCATTCCAATACCTTCTGCATCTTGCAAAGAACTTGTAACTTGGTTTATAGATGCTAACACTGCTTTCAGCCTGTTTGGATAATTAATGGATTTTTTCTTTATGTTTCCTGATGTAAGACCAATAATGAGAAACTTTTTAAAGCATTGAAAATCGTTTTGATTACTGAACTTGACAAAGGCCTATCCTATTCCTTTTATGGAGTTGTTATATGGATCTCTTCTTCTGCCTTGCCTGATTAAGTATACTCTTGAACCAAATCAAGTAACCTCTCAAGTCACTTCATTCCAAGTGGTTTTTGGGCGACCATTAGTCTAGTGTTTCCATCAACACAAAAATCATTAACTCTACTGACTTGCATCTAGCTGCCTTTGGTGAATCTGCCAAACTATCACAAAACAGTTCTTCCGCAACAATCATCTTTAGGTGCTTTATTTTCCAGCGACATATGTGCCTGTTTCTCATTTGACCCTTTCTGTTTTTGCCACACGTCCATCTTAGCACCTACTTCTACTCATACTGATTCACTAGCAGCATTCTTTTAACTTAAATGATCTTGTGCTTTTCAAATAATAGAGAATTTTTATATAACGTCTTTTGCTGAATATGTTCCATTATTTCATTCTTTAAAAGAAACATATGAGAAATGAAAACAGTGGGTGACAAGATGGTCCAGTTAATGGCATTTCACACAAGTACCATGCCAGATAAGATAAATAAATTCTGTAACATATAGAAAATGATGCTACTGTAGTTAATTCCATAATAGTCAGAATTTTTGGACTATTTAACTCCCCTAATACTTAATCTTTCTTTACTTGAAAGATGATAAAGTTTGCTTCTTATAATTGATGCAGATTTCTCTAATGGTCTGTCATAGCACGGAGAACTGAAATAGTTCATGGCTCGTCCTTATGTAATATGAAATATCTAAAGTCTGAGCCCAAAAGCTGCTCATTCATGTTTGCATTGGAACGTAGTGGATTATCAACATTATGGATAAGAAGGTCAAAAACTTTGTAGTGTGGGAATTGGGTAGCTAAGGGTGTTTCAAGGGTCAATTTCTAGTTGGAACAAGGTCAATTGGGTAGCCGTATTTCACCTGTGATCCCTAGGTAAGACATGAAAATAGCAAACAGGAAAAACTAAACCCTGATACTTGCCTACTATAAAAATAATTTTACAATCAATGCAGACTGAAGGAAGGAGGTAGAATTTACGAAATTTTTTCTTTGGGTCTTCTGCACACTAAATTTATCCCATTTTGTCGGCCACAAAGAAGCAGAAATGCGTAAGGAAATGTAACATATTCAACATGCCCAGAACAAGGATTCCACTATGGAAGACACGAGGGACTCTCATATATAGCCGTAGATAGGATAAAGAAAATGGAAAATCTAAAACATTTGGTAGGAGAAAGTAGTGATGAATCTGGAAATCTCAGTGGTTTCCCATATGAAGTGTATGTAAGTCCATGTGATATCGATGAAGTTTACTATTTCATAGCATCAATATAAATACCAATGCTACTAAATCAGTTTGAGTAACCATTTCTTCTGATCAGAGTGGAGTTGACGCCATTACAATATAGGTGGTCAATTTGGTAATTCAGTTTCTGAGGCAAGTAAACGGAATTCCGTGAGGAAAGATGATCTATGTGGTTGATATATGACTGCTTCTACAGTATGCAAGAAACACTTAGCCCCCGTTTGGATTTATTTTCATTTCCATTTCCAGTTTCCAGCATTTCTAAATTGGTGGAAAATAGTTATGTGATGTGATATGAAAATGAAAATATGTTTGGATGAAATATTTGGAAATTTAATGATTATGTTGGTTTTAATAGGTTGTAGGTGGAGATAGATAAAAATAATGAAATAGAGAGAGAAGATATATAGGTTATTAGAGAATGTGTTTTGAAAATGAAAATGAAAATGAAAATGGAAATAATGTTGGGTGGAAATGTGTAAAAAGTGATAGTTTTTTATTTCTGAAATAGTAGAATTTGTGAAAATGGGGTTTGAAAATAAATCCAAACGGGCCCTTAGCCAACTCTATCTGGGTGATGTTTGATCTGTCAATTGAATACACATGCATGTTATTTCTGTCTCTGGCTAGTCTTATTTCATTCTAGCCATGATATATTATCTGAAACAAAATCTCCATAATTCTCTTCTGTGCAGGTGAGTATGAATCCCTCAAGAAAGAGTTAGAGAGGTTGAAAACCGGTTTAGTTGTTTCCTCTAAGAACAACAAGGTCCACAACAGGTCATGGTCTGCTGCTCATTCAGATGACCTATGGAATATGTTGGACATGCGAAAACTTGATCTGAACTGACTGGCTGTATCAATTCAAGGTGAAGCTGCTAATTTGATCACTTTTAGCATCGACGTTGTGGCTGTTGATGACATTTATAGCAGTAGCTAGGGACTAGTAATAGTATTGATGAACTATTACCACATCAGCAAAGAATAGAAACCAAAAGACTTGATTAAGACTAGCAATGATAAGGCACTCAAAACGTGTGCTTTATGTCAGGAAAAATTAGTCTAGAAACAGTTAAAACACTTTGCCTTCACTTCTGTTTGCAGAAAATTAATTTTGTGTTTTGCATAACCCACACACCACACCACACCACACCACAACACAACACAAACACCAACGCACTTCTTTTCTTGGAATGCAACTGTTGCTGCATGCAATGGGTGGTATAGGGATCGATTGGAAGCCCGCCCTCATTTATATGGATTTCCTGATGCTTGTAAATCACAAGTACCACCACAAAGATTTTTCAATCAATTTGCGGGGGGCCTTTTAAATGGCATTGATTTTGAATTATATAACTTCCCACATAGGCTTTCGTTTGAAGAGGGATACAGGTTGTTGCTGCCCTGCTCCTCAGAGAGAAAAGGTTCGAACTTAAAAATGTTTTTGCTGTTCATAAAAAGCTTGTCTTGACAACATTTTTTATGTCAGGGTCTTGGGGAGGATTTGAGCTAGGGGTGTAAATGGATATTAAACAAATCGAAAATACTATTTTTATATTTGTATTCGTTTAATTTTTTAAATATTCAGATATGGATATGAATTTGACGGTTATTTAAAAATGATATCCAAGTTTTTATCCATCGGATATCGGTCAAATTCGGATATATACGTATTTGATTATATTTACTTAAATTTATTTATATTTTTTTAAACTTATCCGTATTTAAATTATTTTTTTATATTCATATTCAATTATAATTATTTAGATATTTATTTACAAATATTCAAATACGCGAATTTATGAATTTATAACAAACATATATTTTAATTAATAGAAAAAATTATATAATTTCATTAAAAAGAAAGCAATCAAACAAATATCATAATTTTTAATTAATAATTAATTTTATAATTAATTATTAGTACTTATTATTAATAATAATAATGGCATTGGAGTATATTAATTATAAATAATATATTATTTAATAAATATATATTTGGAGCGGATATTAAACGGATCGGATATATATTTATCATATCTATATCCAATTATAATCGGATATGTACAAATCGAATACGGATAATATCTATTTTAAATGAATGCGAACAAATTTTGTATAAACAAGTATGAATGCGAACGGTCGATGAATTTTCAAATAGCTATTTACAGTCCTAATTTGAGCAACGAGGAAAGTCCAGTGGTTAACCAATTTATTGGAAACCCTTTCAACTTGAAAACCCTTTCTGAGGAGCCAGTTCTAGCCTGGACTGGACATTTGTTGGACATGGTTCACACTGTACATTCCCGCACTTGAATAGCAAGTCTGAATAATGCAGATAAGATGACAAACAATGCCTAAGTTGTTGCTGCCCCTCTATCCCCTCGCATTTGCAAACAAAATCAATTGGCCGCCATCATTCTGAGGCTGTTTTGTTATCACTTTCTTTGGCTTAAGGATTTTGATCAGGTAAGAAAAATACTGAACAGAGGGGGAAAAATAAAAAATACTAAGCAAACGAAAAATAAAATAAAAAATATATAAACTTTCAAATTATTTTGGTTGTTAAGAAGGAAGGTGAATGCATTAGAGAGAGTCAAATAGATTTTTCCCTACCCGATAAGTTTTTCTCAAATATATTATATTTTTTTTTCGAGTTTTCTTTTCTTAAACATTTTTTTTCACCAAAATTCTTAAGATTCTTGTTTTCTTTTTCTAAAGAAGGCTTGATTTGTATACATCGTTCAACAGAAATCATGCATCACCTTGGATAATCACAGGACTCGCTAAACTTATGTTAAACAAGTTGGGTGTTATTTAGCAGGAGACTCTGCGAACACCTACCAATAAAGTCAACCTTGAAATAAAGTTCGGAACCTCTATAGTGTAAAAATTCTTTGCAAAGTATGTAATTGCTGAGTTCGGACATCAACAACATGGGAAGTGTGTGGTGCACAATCTCAATGTTGTTATACCATCCCAATGATAGCATGCTCCATTCGTCCATGAACAGAGATGCCTGAAAAGACCCAAAAAATGTTTTTTTTCTGCTAATCATAAAGTTGAAAAAATAGAAAATTCCAAACAAGAGGCAGAAGATAAGAATTCAACAAGACCCGTGCAAGGTAACAAGGCAACCGATAAGTGAATGACAAATAAATAGCAACTCAATCACCTCTATACAAACGCCCACCACAAAGACGACAAATAATGACTTGGTCCGGCCATCAACACCATGTTTTTATGGTAATATCGGTGTTACATATTATCTGGACAGATGCACGTGTTGCATATGTGCATCCATTATCTAGTCAACAGCCTTCATAATTTGATTACCAAAATAACAAAGAAATTACAGATTTTGCATGTCTGTACAAAATGACAATACCCTTGCCATAAGCACGTCGTCCATTCATCCGTTGAGTAGGTCCAAGAATTTCACCATTATCAATTCCCTCTCTATCCTCGCAGTGAGGCCCGAGGAACAGCCGGTAAACCTAGTTCATCCTCAGCCTGCCAAACATCAAAATCATTTATTACATACAGTTGGTCCGTAGTAGCAATAAGGCCTATTCAAGACAAACGCATGAAAAATGCATAAATAGAACTACATGAAATGCTTCATGGTAGACTCTATAGCTATCACCACACGAATCAATGAACGGTGACACTCTTAACATAATAATGCTAGAATAGTGGGATATTGTAAATTGGAAGTCAATAATTTAGACCAGGCAAACCGAAGATGACCCTCCTCTTGCAACTACTCAAAGAGGGTATTTTGAAAACCACCTTTGCACATAGAAAGTAATTTTGCAAATCTGTCTACAAAATCAAATCAAAAGCAGATAAAATAAACAAATTGAATTCTCAAGTAAGTAGGGAAAAGAGTTGTTTCAATGTTTATGAATTCTTGATTCTATTCCAATTACCTCAAACTTGACAAGACAAAAAGAGCTAACTTTGCAAGGTTTTGAAACTCAAATCTCTAATAGGTTAGAAGAGAGTTTGAATGAGGAGGAGAAAACTGCACAACCAAGAATATTAAACTTAGCCACATGACACAGAGATTTCTATCATTTCTCTGGGCTATTAAAGATCTTTTCAGGCATATGAAAAGGAGAGATCGAGTCAGAGTCAGTGCCTCCAGGGGAAAAATGAAAATATGTTGATCTAACTACAAGAAGTGTATTTACCTGCACGTTTGCTCTACCCGCTGGAAGAGGAGCATGACCAGTTGGTGCTGATGGCAAGTTAAGTTCTGAGTCCAAATCAGGTTCCTTATCAGGTTGAAGATAAGCAGGTACTCCATCACCTTCAGTTTCAAAACCCATGTCTGCTTCCAAGGCATCGAGCTCTGTATGACCAAGCCAAAAATTTCAACAAGAGACTACTTAGACAGAACCACAAGAAGATAGCTAACAGACTAAACTAACTTAAACATAAGCATTGACCAGAAACATTTAGAGAGTTCATTCTAAATCTAGCAAGCTCGTTATATTGTGTTACTGGTTAATTGGCAGCATTAATAATAGGAAAAGGCAATATGGATTTCCATAATCTTATAAATGCACTATGAACACACTTCCAACAATATTTTCCCATCTGAACCAAAGCATCATGATGAATCAACGTTCTTCCTCATAATGTCTCGTGGCTTTTGACCAATATTGGAAGTTCAGAAAAAATCTTACCACCCATGAGGTCATCCTCATCAATGTCATCAGGTACATTATAGCTTCGACCAAGAGACTCTTGGATTTCATTGCTCACATCCATGAGGTCCATCATCTCATCTTGTAAGTTCTAAAAACATCAAATCCACTGGTCAATATACAAGCACTATCCAACTCTTGCCATAGAAGAGAAAAAGGTCAGAAATGAGATACAAACATCAATGTCTTGAATTTTCACAGTTTTCATCATTCCTTTAAGCTCTTTGTTTGCTGACTTCAAGGCTGACATCTGGAAAGGATGTGGCAGAATTAGTTACAGACTATATTGAGCCATAAAACAGCATCTGAGTTTCTAAATGCGACAATCAAGCAGGCATATCCAACTTTGAATGTGCAGATAAAGCTGCATGTTAGTATCAGGACATAATATCAGTCACAAAATCATAAAATGAAAGTTTCTGTCTTAATCAATAATGGTTAGTCTTCCTACTTCAGTTCACAATCATGTAACAGAATAAGCTACCGCTCACATATTTTGAACTTTGCCCTGTGGGCCACTATCAAGGAAACAAATACTTTGTTGTGAATTTGACGAACCCAAATTAGCAATATACAATTTCAATAGAGAAAACCTTTTTATTATACATGTTATGAGAATCTCAAAAATGTGCATATTACACAAAGAGCCAAGTCAAAACTCTGATGGTCAAAATAATCTATTCATCTCAAGTTTCAACTAAACAAATGTTCTAAACTACTGAATCAATCAACAAGTTAATAACTTTTCAAGAAGCCTATCATCATGCAACAAACCATGGATGCATAATACCGACAGGCCACAACAAGTCACTGTTTGTCTTTAAGATGGAAAAAAAAGAAAAGAAAAAAGAAAAAAAATAAAACAAAAGAAAAGAAAGAATGATATAGAACGAAATTCATTTCTGAGTAGGAAATATATAAGCTCCCAAAACATACTGTTTGTTGAGCATCTTTGATCCCTTCAGCAGCAAATGATACTTGATCCAGGTTGAATGTCTGATTGTATAGCATGTCACGCTGACCTTCATACCTGTCCAATTCAAGAAAAATGGGAATGCCTTTATAGATCACCAATACAGTCATTAAGAAGAAGCAAATATCTACCAAGTTGCCAAGATGTGTTTATAGTATCAATTGTGACAAAGATTATGCAGCTTACATTCTTTTCTGCTTAAGAACCCTCATGGCTCTAGCTTTCACAGCTTCTTGTGCTGGACCCGGTCGGGTCTTCTTGATCTGCTCTTTATACCTTGCTAGTTCGGCATCAAGTTTTTTTATCTTCTCATCAACAGTTTCCCCTCTTTTATTAATCTGAAACAAAATAACATTTGCAGATATAGTTTAACAACTCAAATGAATAAACATCAAAGTAACAAGGACAATAATAAACCTCAAGAAATGCAATATTTCAAGAACATAGAAACATAAACAACTTACCAAGCAACCATTTTCTGAAGCATGCAGGCAAAGACAAATTTTGACAGTTTAGATCAAGTTTGATAGGGATGCTTAGAAGAAGGATTGAGGGAGAGGAGCATTTAACAGAGTGGTCAAAGAACCTTCCCTTCTATGATAGAAAGTGAAGGGCAATAAGGATGGAGTTCTATCCATCCAACGAAAGATTGGGCACAAATGGCAAACTTACCAACAACATATCTCCTCCTTTGACTTAATTACAACATTTCTTTCCTTATCTTGGTTATGCCGAATAAGTTCTAGGGTTCCTTAAACCCCTTCCCACGCTTAAGTGGCTGAACCCCCCTTTCCATCCCTTCCCCATAACCTTCATGATAACAAATGTAGATCTAAACTGTTACATGACATATTCCAAATATTAGATAGGCTAGGTAGTCTTCCAGCATGGCCATGCAAAATTTACCATGAAATAATTATGAAGTAAACCATAGTAAATTCAGATGGATATGTAGATTTTCTGGAATCGTATGTACACATAGTACCAAGTACAGTCAGATAGATTCAGGAGTCAAATAATACCAATCATAGATGGAAAAGATTATTTGAGGATCTCCTCGCTTTTAATTGAGTTTCAATGAAGTGTCAACGAACCCCTAACAGGTCTCTGCAATTGAGAACCTTCGAACTTTTGGAAATTGGCATGCCTAATGCTGTATCATAACTTCACAAATATGCACTCATCTTACCATGTCATCAGGATATCTTCTCCATACAAAAGTAAACCCGAAAAATCACTGGATACTATTTGTTTACAGCAATAGTGCCGGACACAAAGCAAAACACTAAAACGAGCACAGAAATATACGCAAAGCCCTATAAAAGCACATACATATCTAAACACAAAAAAAAATGTGTTCGCATACCCACAAAAGCAATCACAGAGGACACAAACGAAAAAAAGGATCATAAAAGAACGAGGACAATAGTGCGGGCGGATATAAAACCAAAAAGCGGCCAACTTACTAATCGAATTAGGGAAAATTCTACAAAAATAAATAAATAAAACAGAATCAAAAGTTAGAAATTCTACAAAACATCAAAGAGAAAGGAAAACTAAATTCAATCAGTTGAATTTCAAACCCGATCAGAGGCATCCTGAACCGATGGAGGGGGGTCTTTATCTTTCTTCACTCCGAACACCCTCCTCATCGTTGCTGCTGTTCTATATATTTGACAATGAGAATTAGGGTTCCAAATTTGATCTGAAATTCGTATCTATATGTAGAGAATTTGCAAGAAGAAAGATTGAAGTTGTGTGCAGAGGGAGAATCGATGACGTAAATTGCAATTATTAATTTATTTGGGGATAAAAATGGGAAAATTTTAAAAGAAGTTGCCATGTAAATACAGCAATTTGACGGATGAGTTTCTCGGACGGGAGCACACGTGCTCGACACGTGCCCCAAAATTAGGGCCACCCATTTTCTTAGCGGGTGGGGTTTAGGCCCAGTTTGTCCTATCTTAAACGTTTAAGCCCAATATGTCGAGTTGCCAACTATACGTAGCCCTAATGTGTCGGTAAATCTATTGGGCCCACTTTCATTGGAGTAGAGGCGACTTTCAGAATACAATTCAGATGGGTTTATGGTTGATGGATATTCATATTATTTTAGAAATTGTAGAAAAAGTGGTTAGAAGCAAAAGAATGAAATATTTAAAATTAATTGAAAAAGTAGTAAGAAAGTGGAATGAAAAAGGTTTGATAAAAAAATTTATGTTTGAACTTATATGAGAAAATATATTATTCTTTAGGTTGGGGTTTTAGAAAATTAGTAAGGACAAATTAAATACAATTCAACTATTTATTAAAAAAATCGAAAGTTGTAAAAAACTACTAGTTTTTTGGAGACAATCATTGAAGTAGAAGCATATTTTTTTTTCAATTGTATTTTTCGAGGTCACATGCAAAAAAATTAAGAACAGAAATTCTTCAAAATACTCCGCAGACCTTAGACCCAATTTTAAAGACCTTAGGTACAGTAACAAAGAAATGGAATATCAATTTTGTAACATGAGTTAAATTTTTTCATTGTTCAGTAATACATGCACACGTACATTAAAAATTTATTAAAATTCAAATTTCAAATATTAAATATATTAATGTGAGAACGATATTACTTAATTAATTGATTACTTAACTTTTAACTTATCTTATTTATATTGTTCCCTTTTTTTTATTGTTATTTTTATCCTTCGTCGTGGCGGTGATTTTGTACTCTTCTTTTTTGGTTTCGGATTTCCTCCAATTTATTCTATCTTAATCTAAATCTGATTTCTAGAATAGTAACCTTTTAACGGTTGAAAATTTTGAAATTTGATACTCGGCGTCGGTTTTGCCAGCTAATTTAAAGCAAGATTCCAGAAACAAGTAATTTAAATATACACATACCAATGAAATACGTACCCAAAATAATAATTGAATATCAACAAAGATTTGACAAAGATAAGATACCTATCCATTGCGTTCTTTAAAGTCAGCAGACTGCAAACTCGTCCCACTTGAAAATTTTCAATCATAACTGTTGCGGATCTCACATAAACAAAAAGACAAAATTGCCCAAGCAGCAGCACACCTATACTTAAACGTACATTCTCTCTTCACAATCAGTAGTCCACCAAATAATACGAGAACACACACGTTCTTCAGCTGAATGGATGCACATCAATTTTTCTTCAGAAACTCATTTAAAGGAAGGTTCATGGAAAGGAAGATACACACAACAATGAAAGTGAAAATGAAATAGAAAACAATGCTTTGGGCTAAAATTCAACAAGGGAAAAGGCAAGTTGTTCCCAGCTTTTCAGGCGCTAGACTTTAGACCAAGGTCCTTCCGCGTCTTCCCCACAAACAAGTCCCCAGATTTCACAATGCCAGGTAGGCGTCCGCCTATAGTTAAACACATAATTTGTGCCACGCCCTCTCTTCTACCAAGTGAAACAAGTGCCAATGGTTTAGCAGGCTTGTAAGAAGACAGCTTGCTCTCGCTTTCTCCCTTTATTAACTTCTTCAAGTTGGCAGCAGCAACCAGGGCATGCTCCTTAGCCAAATATCCTTGTTTGATTTCCTATCGCATAAAACCATTAAGCTATTCAATGAATGTTGAGCAAAAAATGATTGCACGTAATCAGCCAGCAGACAAACTAGACCTTATAACATTTAACTTTCATGTACAAATTCCTTCTAAGTTGAAGGCTTTTGAGTAAATTAACCTTGCCAAGGTGCCACAGCACGGTAGGATTTAAGCACAAAAGCTTTCCTCACTTCTTTAAAGTTTTCTTCCGTCCAGGAGGTTTTGAAAAGGTTTATAAATGAAAATCCATTCTTCTCAACTTCAGTCATAACGCTTTTCATGCATGTGTTTCAACTTTCATGCAACTTATAAATCAATAATCAGCCGTAGGAGAACCAAATGATTGGGTGCAAGTCAATTGCTTGTTTTAGTTCTTTTGCTATTCTTTTCGATGATGTAGAATTAGGAAGCCTATAAAAGCCGTACTATAGTTCATTTTGAGGTTATAATGTCGCTAAACTTGGATTCATATGAAGATTTGCAACAAAGAAGATGGACTCACAGGCACATCGGTGACATCTCCAATAGCAAAGATGTTATTATGACCCTTAACCCTTAAGTGTGCATCAACCATTAGCCTTCCATGAACATCTAAGCTTTCCTTCAAAAGAGTCTCCTTTAGCCATGATGAACCAATCGGACTGCCAGTGCAAAGGAAATGGCAATCGGCGACAATGTTCTCTCCACTCGATGTCTCATAAACACCATCTGATTCAGAGTTCAACTTGACAGACTGACCCAAGATGACTTCGACCTTCTTTTTAGTCAACCAATCCAGTGCCTTTTTTCCAGCCTTGACTCCAATAAATTCTAGTAACCTGGATCCTCGATGCACCAGTGTCACCTTCTTATCAGGGAAGTCAGTAATGATTTCAGCAGCTAGTTCAACACCAGTAGGCCCCCCTCCAACGACCAATACTGAATTCGCGGATTTTATCTTTTCCTGCTCTAGAAACCCAAAAAGATATGTTCAAAGCCAGAAGAAGTCTTGCCACAAGTAGATTGTGTTTTTTAAAACTCTTAAAAAAATGGAAGGAGATGCAGAGTAAATATAAGAGTCGCACAGATATCAGATTGGCAGTTGAATTCAACAATAAACATGTCCCAAGCATATCAATATTGATGGTGAGCTGCACAACAGATATGGGCTTTTTAGTGAAAGGACAAGTATCAATGTATAGGGTGTGGGTTGCATCAGATTAATGATAACAAAAGCAAACCAAAATGTAGAAAATAGGAGTTAGCCAACGCCTTGTAATCATTTACAGTTTCCTCCCACAACCAATTTGGGATGGGGCATTACAGCATCATGCCTGCAAAGCTTAATATCCATCAATCTTGACATTAAGAAAGCTGAAATATCCTGCTGTAAAGGAGAAATCATACTTTTAAATGCAGACCTACTGAAAATAAAGTAAAGAAATATAGTGAAACTAAAATGAAGGTAATGCGACGTGAAAAAATGGGAGGTCAAATGCTAGTCCACAAGAAGGAAACCAACATCTGTTAGTTGTGTTATTCTTTCTCTTTACCTGCTTGGTAGTGACTAAGCTTCTCAGCTTTTGTATGTGGACCAGCATCCACATGACCAGTGGCAATGACAAGATAATCATATGCAATCACACGGCCTTGTGCAGTCGAGACTTCATTTTCGGTTATGCTAGTTGCAGTAGATGTAATAACACGAGCATTAGAAAGGTAATCCAAGTGATTAATCACTGATCTTTCTGCACATGATGGTTCAACCATTGCTCTCAAGCTTGCCCAAGTGATCTCGAAATATTCCTTCCTGCAATTGATTTTAATAATCAGAGACACCAGAATCAGACGAGTTTTTGACTCAAGAATGAAATCATTGATCACCAAATATAAAAGATGTTTTCCTTTCAGCAATGAGCTCTGACTGCCCTTCTTTTGCCTTAATATAGGATACAATTCCTTTTCACCGTACATAGAGTTATTTGGCACCAGCCATCCAAGAATAGCATATTAGCCACATGAAACCCAAACAAAGTGAGATTGGTTGACAAGGAATCATCTTTGACATGATACTAAACTCTCGAGGCGGTAAATTTCTAAACCCCCAGAAGAATCTCTGACTCTTACACAAGATTCATCCCTCGAAATCAATCATGGGTGCAATAATTCCAGTCTGAATTCAGTTCCATTGCACTGCTTCTAGTCCGTCTTACTTAAGTTAAACTACCAAGACACGAACTGGCTTGAAAGTAAGTTCATTGCGTTTCAGATTCTAGACATGTGTATAAATCAACACATTTAAGTATTCAACATGTATATTCTCTTACTCGTTCCTATCAGATGAACTACTTTTCCGTAAATTAGCTAATTTTCCCTCTGAATTTTTTTTGACAGACAAGGATTAATAGATCACCAAAAAGTTCCAACATAATCAAATTATAATTCTTGGAGATTTGGTCTAAACAAGAAAAGTGCAATCAAGTTTAGTGATTAACTAAAATTTTAACGAACTCACGAATCAATAAGACCAATTCAATGAGATTAAAAAAATATATTCAATGAAGGACATGATAACTGAAAAAATACAAATTCTACGAACAAAAATAACAAATACGGGGAATTAAATTCAATCCACAATCCGCGTAAAAGAACTTTGTCCCAAGAAATATATAAAGAGAAAATAAACGAGATCTTACGAATCAATCAGAACGACATCCGCATGGTCTTGAAGGTTCTTGGCTATAAAAGAGCCAGCCACTCCACCGCCAACCACCACCACTCTCTTCTTCTCTCCGACAAATTCCGCCATTCCCACCTCCAAAATAAAGAATCCCTTCCTCCTTTCACAACGAATATAATAAACAGAAAAATACAAAATGGATCAAACAAAACTCCCTAGCTTTGGAACAGACGAAGACGAATGAAGAAAACCAAAACCAAGATCCCTTTTCTCCGGTAGTATGACAAAACCAAGGAGAACTGAAACAAACTTTCAAATAAATATTTGAATTCCCTCTTCTCTCTCTCTCTGTATATATGTGTGTGTGTGTGTGTGTGTGTGAAAATGCAAAGAAAACTAGGGAGCCCAAATGGGAACAGGTGAATTTCCCAGCTATTTCCTCCAAGAAGAAGAAAAGCCGGAAGCGAAAGGAAAGAAATGGAGGGTAATCCCTTCAAGGGTGATTGATAAATTGTTAGGCAAATTACTACAAATATAGCGCAGGATAATGAAACCCCATTTTATGGATCATTTATAGGCATCATTAGTTACGAATATCAAAAGTTGGATTAATGTCGTCAGCCGTTTACCAGTTTCACGGTGACAAGGATTCCGGAGAACCATTGGAGTCAATTTTTTATGTTATTAAAATAATATTTATCAAAGTTTATCTCTGCCAACGTTATATTCATATTTAGAAATATAATAAATATATGCGTAAGTACAACCTATAATACTGCACAATCTATACTATTATATATGGCCATGTTTGGTTTTATTTTCATTTTTATTTTTTATTTTTATTATTTTCAAATTTTAAAAAATTAATTAGTGAAAGTAAATTGAAAATGAATTTATATTTGAATAAATTTGTGAAAAAGTAATGATTATATTGAATTGAGTAAGCTGCAGTTAAAAAAAGATAGTAACAACAAAATAAAGAGGGAAAATATATATAGGTCATTATAAAAAAATATATAAGTTATTAGGAAATATATTTTAAAAATAAAAATAAAAATAATGTCAAATAAAAATATATAAAAAATGATGTGTTTTAATTTTTAAATAATAGAAAAAGTAAAAAAAAAAAGTTTGAGAATATATTCAAATGGGCCCTATACTATATATAAAGCGTGATGGGTGTGTCATTTTATAAATTAACAAAACTAACCATACTTTAAAAGATAATGGAAAAGCATTTTTTTTTTCTTCCCTTTTTGTTTATTTTTATACTATAAAAATTTTAGAGCACACACATCAGTGTGCCAAATTTGCTAATATCAAATTTATGTTACAAGTATACAAGTTTTATAAAAAATAATAAATATTACTTTACATATTAGATATAGTTATGTTAAATAGTAATTATCTATGTAAATAAAAAAATTTCATACCTTTAGTGTGCATATATGTATATGTGTGCATGCATAAATAAAAAAAATATTTATGTATAAAAAAATTGTAAACAAAATATATTGTATTTAATGTAATTAAAATATACTTTTTATATGAAAATTGTTTTAATCATTTTCCCATTTTTTTTCATTTACTTGTTATTACTTATCAAACATAAAAATAAATTGATTTGAATTGAATTTTATTTTTCTGGCATATCAATAGAAAAATCTAATATATATATATATATAAAGTAAAACAATGTTCAATCCTATTTTAAGTATATTTTCTATGTGACAATAATGTGGATAAGTTAGTTTTGTTCATATTTACCATGTTAAAATATTCCATATATAATATATGTAACTCCCTATAATATATTTTCATATTTATCTTTTCTTTATGCCAATATATTTCCGTATATAATATATATGTAACTTTTTACATTAATTTTTGTAACTCCCTATATTAAAATAAAATTTTTGTAACTCCTTAAATTGTTAATTTTATTCCCTTTACATAGACACGTATATATAATACACTATCAATATTTATTTCAATATTAATATCAAAAAATTATATTAATTCAACTTTTGTAACTCCATATTTAATTTTAATAAATATTCAATACATATATTAATACATAAACTTTTTATAACAACTTTTGTAACTCCTTATTTTAATTATATATATAGCTTTTGTACTCCTTTCCATGCATGTTGTCTAATAGTTTTTTTCCCCCCTAATATTTATCATTTGCATTCTCAAATTTGATTTTTTGAATAATTATGGACAACCATACATAACTAGGCATATGCATAAGTCTATTTGTTGATGCAATTTAATAGACTTTTTTTACTTAAACTAAAAATCCTAACAACAGTTTAAATTATGAAAATAATTTAAACATACAATTGACTCTTTCAAAACAAACCAATACTTGTCCTTTTTCCTTTCTCTACCTTTACAAAATAAATCTTTTCGTGAATTAGACTTTATTTTCTTGAAAATGCATGTATTTTGTAGTATATAAATATAATATATATTATTTTTTAATATTTTTGATTTTTCTATTTATGAACCAAGATAAATATTTAGAAAAGAATTTAGGTTCTGATTTAAGCATTTTTTTATGCTGTAATGACGTGTGTAAGTTAATTTTATCTATTTTTTTTCATGTTAATGTATTTTTATATTTGATGTCCTATCAATATTTATTTTGATATTAATATAAAAACTATACTAATTCATTTTTATAACTATATGTTTAATTTTAGTAAATACTCAATATATGTATATGTATATTTGTTAAAATAAATGAAATTCTTTATAATAATTTTTGTAACTCCCTATATCAATATATACTTTTTCTAAATCCTTATTTTATTTTCTAATATTTATGTTTTTTAATATAATTACATATGAATATATACATATGTATATCTAAAGTTGTGCAGATATATACAAGTGTATTTATCAATATTGCAATTTGATTATTATGTCTTGCTCCATATATATTGTGCATATATAAATTTTTTATATATGAAGAATTTTAATAATATAAAATTTATTATAATTTAATTTTAAGTATTATGTTATGTTATTTCATGAGTTATCTCTTATTCCATAATTAATTTAGTATGTTAATTAAGTTAAATCATAGTTGAAAAAAAACCTAAATCTATCCTAAATCTTTAAAAATATATGTACTAGAATATTCTAAAAATACAATTTAGTATTTAAAAAATATAAAAATATTTGCCTTCTTTCTTCTCCAACTCTATATGGTCATTCTCTTGATATGTTGAATTTTATTTTATTTTTTTCCCTTGAGATGTATGCATGTATGGTACTCATATATTTTTCTAATGTTTTAATTTTAATGCTAATGAATCAAGATAATTTATAAAAAAGAAATTTGAAGTCCTTACGGTAAGTTAAAATATTTTTTTCTTCTATTACCTAAGTTTATTTTTCGATGTTGAATTCATTAATTTCTTTAAACTAAGTCAATTCTGAAGTGATTTTTTAAAATTTTATCTTATATTATATTTTTTGAATAGTTTATTGAATTTATAAAATAATTTAATATTTAGTCATTAATTTCTGTGTAGAAATAAATTAATGCTTGGGATTTGATTTGATGAAACATAAATCATGTCATATGAAATATTATTGTCTTATTTACATACCAATTATATTATATTTAATAAAAAAAGTTAATTTTTTAAGTATTATATTTGCAATATTTGTACAAAATATTAATATCTAAGTTATAATTAAAATTAAATAAAGTAAAAATTTTAAATTCATCGCCTAATGCAATGTACGAACTAATAACTAATATTATATTTGTTATTATAATATTAGTTATTATATTCATTTCTCATTTTCATTTCATTCTTACATCCGTCTCTTTCACACTCAAACTCGTTCCGACATAATTGATAGTACCAAACAATTTGAATAAGGTCCCATTCTGTCCTCTTTTTTCACTTCCTTAATTTCCTGTCAGACATAAGGTTCTATATACAATTCGAAAAATAAAATAAAATAAAATCCCAACCAGTAAAGTTCCAGAATGTTCCTCTAATCTGTGAAGTGAAAGAAGTGCTCGATTTCCCCCTTTTTATGATATATAAATGTAACATGCAAAGAAAGCCAAGGAAAGCAAAAGGCTTTTTTAATAAGTATTCTTATGAATAAAGTATTAAGAATATCTATTGAAATCTTGACGATTAATTATATTATGATAATTTATAAAGATCGTTAATTTTTTTTTTTTTAGAAAAAAAGGACCATCAACTATGAGATAATCAACTTTGTATGCCGCTACATAATTGCCCTTAAAATTAGTGAATAAGAATTAATGGTAATAGATCATTATTTAATTAAAAATGCGGGTTTTTGGGTGCAAAAAAAAAATTTATTTTAGAAAATAAAAATTTGTTTTCGGATGTCCAAAACAATAGAATAATAAATTTAGGATAGAAAGAAAAATGTAATACGACGCTAAAGTTAGAATTTGACTTTTAAATTGTTGAACAAGGTATGCTCCCCCATGCGGTTATCTTAGTGTACAAGCACTTTTGCTTCTAGAAGTTGTTGGTATATTAATATGGTATTAATTATGGGGTGATATATTATTCTATTCCGTTTCATTATTTATTTGTAGTTTATATGATACGAATCCAAAATTATTGTTATAACTTTTGAATTATTAAATGAGAGGGACACATTTATTTAAATATATGCACCACCAAATTCAAAAGTCAACAGTCCAACCACGACACGCTTGTGATTATTTTTAAATCTTGCTTTAATATAATTAATTATAGGGCTCATCTATTTTTTTTTATAGATGGGATGATATGAGATGAGGAAATATGTGATGATATGATTAGTGTAAACTACTTTAGCAATATGAATTCATATCTACTTTGTTGGAGCATATATTTGTTAGAATCGCTCCGATGTGACAGGAAAGTCTGTAAGCTTCAGAGTTGACTTTCCCTTGATTATTTGCAACCCCAGACCCAGAGAGATTAGTTAAATGAGTTTATCACCAAAGAAGGCTTCAAGTGTCAATAATTAGGAAATGACCCCAAAAGATCTACTTGTGGTGCATAAGGTAAATAAAAAAATTGAGAGAGAACCATTCTTATGAAAGTGCGGACTTAGAGGTATTTTCTTATACACTCTTATATTTTATTCGACTTAAATTTTCTAGTTTAATTTATATTCCATTTTCTATTTCATTTTATGGATATGTGACACATGTATAAAATATTTTCTTATAAACTAATTGATAGAAAATTAGATACATTTGACATTTATACATTAAGTTGGAATAAGAGATGAAACACGAAGTAGAATAGATGATTCAAAGTGAATTTTATTAGAGGTTTATAAGATTTATTTGGAATTTATAATGTCTTATTTTATTGTAAAACATAAGTTTTTAAAATGATTGAATAATATAGATTTTTTAAATTTATTTTGTCATTAATGCTGTTAAAGTTGAATGAGTTTATTAGAATTTTAAAAAAATTATGAACTTTTTTCTTTCTTTCTTTTTTTTTTAAAAAAAAATTTATAAAATTCTAACATCATATTCTGGGAGCCTATAAACTATTTTCTTTAGATTTTTCTAAACACTTAATAACATTTTATAAATTTAATATAAACATCTTAGATAATATTGTTAGAAGCCTATAAACTCATCCAACATCCTCTTCTTTTTCCATTGCTCAAGTATTGCTCAATTAAAAGAATTCATCAGTATTCATCCTATTGACTTAGAAGGAATGCCCAAACTCGTTGATTTTTCCAATTAAAAAAAAAACCCTTATAAAATTAGCATATGATCAATATATATATGTTTATTCTTGATGTGTTAAGTAATTTGTTAACAAAAATTATATATTTTGATCCTCATTCCTAAATTTTAATAGGAATATTACACTATATGATGAAAAAAATAGTATATTAAATTTTAAGTTGGCGATTCACAATGAAATTGTAATCAATTGGCAAAAAAGAAATTACAATGCAAGAGGGTTTTAGTTTAGGTTTCATATGTATTGGTATCTGTATGTGTCTTTTTCTTTTTCTTTCTCTTTCTTTTCCACACTTTTTTTTACAGTAATTTATTCTCTTAAAAAGCTTAATTTGATTAAAAACACAGATCTTTCTTATTAATTGATTATCATGATACAACAGTTAAAGATGTTACTGATTGTTCCTGAAAACATAAAGCGTCGAAGTTATAATCTATGTCCTGGATACATGGAGAATTACGTTGAAAGGAACATTTATTTCTTACCTATCGGAACTTGTTTCAATTATGTGTACAATACTTTTCAGTGATCTTTGGCAAACTTTGAGTAGGTAGATATGATTTTTTTTGTTTTAATTTTAACAACATAATTAATTAATTGAATTTCATCCCAAAATAAGAGTAAAATTAATGCAATAAATTGATAGAACTTTTGGATAAGCAACTACAAAAGCATTTCTTCAAAATTGAAATATAACAATCAATTTTAGAAAATAAAAATTTTGAAATAAAATTATTTATTATTGAGTTGTGAGCATCAGAAATACATCATACTAGAATTATTAACGATGATATTTTTCTAGATATAATCAACAATTAAATTATATAATTTCATCACTATTGAACGTAGTAGAAATTACTCTGTAAAAGAATTGCTTCATTTGTTACAAGATAAGATCAAATTCTTTCAATACTCCATATTAACTATTTGTCAATTTTGATTCCATAAGCTTTTAAATTCCGATATTTGTTTTGTTTATTCAATAATATTGATTTCTTCTAAAAAAATTAAGTTAATTAGTTGTTATTTACTTCTAAATAATAAAAGCAATCGATCAACAGCACCAATGGAGTTATTTTTGGGGGGTGGATATGTGGAGTACTAGAAAGTATCCTCTCTTTTTTTTGGCATATTTTTAGATTATAAAAAACACACACATTTTCAGTGAAAATGAATAGTAGGCATCTCAAATTTGCAATATTATATTTATATCTCCATTTATGCCTTTGATGGAAAATGAATAGTATTATTATTACAATCTTGAAACACTTGTATGGAAATCAGTTACGAGGCTGTTGATATATAAATTATATATAAATAAGGGTAATACAATAAATTGGGGCAATCCTATAATTTCTATAACGTCCTTTTGTAAATAACAGAAATATAAGAAAAGATTGGGGCTTATTAACCATTTTTTGTAATAACACCCAACATTGTTGTGGGTAGGAGTGTTCATCGGATCAATTTGATTTGATAAACCCGACAAATTAAATCGAATCAATTTAATTGATTTGATTTGGTTCAGGCAATCGAGTTTGATTAGGTCAAATTCAATTAAACCCGATTATAATAGATTTGGTTCTCGAATTTTATATTCATCAAATCAACCCGACCCAACCCGATCATTTGACTAAAATGAATAATATATATTTTTAAATTATAATTTTTGTTATTTATACTTATATTTAATGTTCAACTTAAATTTCGATTCGAAATCTTATATTATCAATCACGGCTTGTGGTAAAGGAGGAGATAATTTATAATAATTATGATTTGTGGTGCTCTTGTGCAATACCATGTGCTTTTGAATTTTGATGAATATTTGTAAATAATTTGATTATCTTGATTTACTAATTAAAGAACTAAAGAAATTGCAACTTGTGCTTTTTTCTTCTCCTCCTTCTCCTCCTGCCCCCCCCCCTCCTCTCTTTTTAATGAGAACCCGATTACCTGAACTAAACCAACCCTATCTCGATTGGGTTGGTTTGGTTCGAGTTCAGGAATTAAAAATCATAAAACCCAAACCAAATTGAACCAATTAAAAAGATCGAGTTGGTTTGGTTTGAGTTCAGGAATTAAAAATTATAAAATATGAACCAATTAAAAATGATTGGTTTGGATTCATTTTTTCCCCAAACCCGACTCAACTTGACCTGTGAACACCCCTAGATGCGGGTTGTCTTTTTGCTATAGTAAGGCGCCCTAGCCTCACAATATTGTCACTTTATGCTTTTTCCTATTTATTAAGTGTGTGAAATATTTAATTATAATATGGGACTAGCGATTGTGACACATCTAATTCATGTGCTAAAATTTTTACAACATACGGTAAATAAAATAAATATTTATTTATTACAATGTTAATTTTTTAAGTAATATTTAATATTTATTTAGTTTTTAGTATAATAACAAAAATTATTATAAGATGATAATTATATGTAAAGAATGTGTGGGCTATAAATGGCAATTACTACATAAATTGTAGTTATAATATTAAAGAAAAGAAATGAAAGCATTTTAAGTATATTAATGAAAATATACTAAAAATGGAATAAATACTTTATCAATAGTATAGATTATGTATCCCAAAATGTCCCTCCGACTTCAGTCAAACGTTTGAATTGATTTAGGATTTTTTTTCTATGTTTAGATAGGATTTATTAGCTTGTGATCGCTTGTGGGGAGAAATCCCGTTTCTCCATTTGTGAGGCAAGAAAAAATTGTGAAATTATGTTTGAATGTAGGGTGATCTCATGTCTTATGGAATGACTGGAAAATTTTGGCTCAACCTCTATTCTCTCTCCTACTTTGTTTGATGTCTCATGTTGGTTTGTTGTGCAAGATAAAAAATGCAAACAAATATGCAAGTGCACGTGTCGCAACAAGTAATAAAGTGATGAGAAAAGTGTCGATCCCATGAGAAACCAAAATAATTGCTATTAATTATTTATTTATCACACACTTGTTTTATTCAAACAAAAATCAATTATGTGGGAATTAAAACTAAAGTAATGAAAATAAGAAAAAGTGTATTGATTAAGATTTCTATCAGGATATAAAAGTCTAAAATTATGACTTCATCAATTGAATAAGTTGATCACATAATTTTCTCCCTATAAAATTAATAACAGGTTATTAGTCTTGAGTCTTATGCAATTATAGGGTTCTTTTGAATTACCTGCAATCTAATCCCTGATTTATTCAATTCGCTATAATCCTATATGAATTAACTAAATTATAGATAAGGTTGTGCCACTCAACTAACTCTCTAGAGCAAGCAGGTATATTTCTATCATACTCATAAATTAATTAATTCATCAATTTGAACAATTAATCATAAGGTCTTTTATTGTCAATCAATCCCTAAATTCTATTTTCCAAGACTTTTCTATAGTTTAAAGATACACTTGACTATTGACCAAACAATCAAATAGAAAAGCACACAATAGAATAAATAACCTTAAGTGCTACTAATTTAATGGAAGAAAATTATGTATCAATTTATTCAAAAAAAATCCATCATAATCCTAGAGTAATGAGTTCATAATTGAGTTGTCAAACAAAACATGAATAAAATGGAAAATCATTTCACATCCAGAATAAAAAGTAAAATCAAAGTGAGAAGAAAAAACTCTCTTCCTTGATGAATTAGATCTCCACTTTGTCCTACTCTGAATCCCAAATTCTCGCAATATTTCTAATCTCCAAAATAGCAAATCCAAATTTGTCATACGATTAAGTGTCATAAAGGCCTATTTATAACTGATTAAAAAAGTTTTCTAATTAGAATATAACTCAAATAAATAAAGACTCTTTCGCCCATCCTTGATTAGATTACGAGGTGGCATGATCCTACTAGTATTCCCACCAACTTGTGTCAAGTTTTCCTTTTTGCAATTTCTCCACTTGTATTCCTGCAATTCCAAATTTTCATCAATTAGTAATGGAATTATAATTTTTAAACAAGAAAATTA
>JACGDI010005575.1:91583-105532 GCA_014898725.1 Jacaranda copaia
CATGGGCACTATATTGTTTGTTCCCATTTCAAATAGATCTAATAAGTAATTGTGGGATTTATTTGGTGAGATCATGTGTTTAGGCTGGCTATTGAGTTAGTTGTCAAATAAAAAAGACACTTTAAAATAGGCTCAATAGGGGACCATAGGGATATAATAATGTTTGGTAGGCTTGAAAGCTTCAAAAAATGGCCTAAGCTATTTCCTTTATTTGAGTGTTTTCTAGGATTTTGCCTCGATAGAGAATCAAACAAATTCTAGAGTTTAAAGTATTGCCTATGTAACTCATGCATAAATGTCCTCTAAATTAAACTAATAACTAGAAGTGAGAAAAAGAGTGCTTAAAAATAGGAGATGCCATCCTAGCGTTGCTTCTACTTAAAGTGCACAGCTCCATCATCACACAATTATAATTTTCCACAAAACACAAAATTAAAGGAGCAATGTCTTCATTGATTCAAGAAGATTAAAAATTAAAGGAGCAATGTCTTCATTGATTCAAGAAGATTAATTTCTATACATGCAAGGCATTGACTCAATTATTAAACCCTAATCAAAACCAAAATAACAGAAAATGAAAGCAAATGAGGGACTAAAAATGACGCGCAACCCCCCCTCCCCCAAGAAAAAAAAACCTGAGGGGTACCTTGCCCTCAAAGTACTAATACTTTTATAACAGAGAAAGCAAGAAAATAAGAAGAAAATAAAAGACACTAATATGAAAAATAATAAAAATAAAAACAAAAACAAAAACTCAAAAATAAAAGAAAAATAAAAATAAAAGGAAGAAAGTACACCCTGATCAATTGACGGTGTTATCATCCTTCTCGACCTTCGAGGTTGAAATTGCAATAGTAATGTAAAGATGTGGTGGTGGTGAAAATTAACTCCAAATAAAATTACTCCCAATAATACCTAGATAAAATCAAGAAATTTCAATTAATGAATCAACATCCAACAATTTTATCTCAATTGGCATCCAAATATCCATCACTTCTCCTCAATAATCAATCAATTATTTATCGAATAATCTCATATAAACAGCCACTAAATTAAAATTATTCAACAAATAATCTAACTAATTCTAAACTCTCAAATCAATAAAATAGGCCTTTCTAAATACTAAATGCTCAGAAATTAAAATCAATCTAATGTATCTAAAATATTCTAAAGAAAGAGTAATGAAGATGGTGGTGTAGATGGGTTTGTTAGAGAAAAAGAAAGTGAATAAAAAGAGTAGAGAAAAAGAAAAGAAAATGGAAAAGAAAAAGGAAAAAAAAACATAAGAGAGAGGGGGGGGATTGGTGGGGGAGGGTGACATGGCAGTTTTTTCCCCTCAATTTTGACTTTTTCTTTGTTAGGTAAGAAACTAACGCTAGGGCGCAAATCACTTGCACACCAGCGCAAGTGCTACTAGGATGCGCAAAATTTTGGGCGTCCAAGCTTTGTTGCTCGTGCAGAGGCGCAATTAAATTATGCCTTGGCGCAGGTTGCGAGCTCAATTTTTTTTCCTTTTTTAACAAAAACATCAAAATAATAATAATAATAATAACAAACAAATATCCAAAAGAAAACTTTAAAAAAATCAATTGAAGACTTGGGTTGCCTCCCAAAAAGCACTTGATTTATAGTCTTCGACTTGACTTTTCGGGTTTCACTTGATGTTAGTTAAGGTGGTTGTAGACTGTTGATAATCAAATCACTTTCCCAATAGTATTTGATTCTTTTCCTATTCGCCTTAAACTACCTTCTTGAACCAATTTCTTCCAACTCTATCATTCAATGTGGAAGGATTTCAATGATGTGAAATGGCCCCAACCATTGTGCTTTTAGCTTTCTTGATAACCACTTAAACCGGGAGTTGTACAATAATACCTGTTCACCTAGCTCTAATTGGTCTTTCAAAATTTTTCGGTCACTTCTATATTGAGCCTTTCCTTTCTATGACTTGGTTTGTTTATTTGCCACACTAAAGGCAAAACACTTGTTAGTATCCTTAGGAAAATCAAATACTTTAAAACACACTAAAAATTACCTTTTCATCTTGGACCCTCATGATTAATTCACCTTTTTGCACATCTATGATAGTCCTACCTGTGACCAAGAATGGTCTCCCAAGGATGATTGGAACTTTAGTATCCTCCATATCCAACACAATAAAATCTGCAAGAAAAATAAATTTATCAACTCTTATCAGTACATCTTCAATTATTCCCTTCGGATACTTGAAAATTTTATCTGCAAGTTGCAAGGTTATACTAGTTGGCTTGATCTCTCTCAATCTAAGTTGCTAGTAGATGGAATGTGGCATTAAATTTATGCTTGCTCCCAAATCGCAAAGTGCCCTTTCAGAAAATTTATTACCAAATTTGCATGGTACGGTGAAACTCTTAGGATCCTTGAGCTTTGGAGGTAACTTCTTTTGGATGATTACACTGCATTCCTCTGTGAGAGCTACTATTTCAAATTCACTCATGTGCCTTTTCTTAGATAAAATCTATTTCATGAATTTTACATAACTAGGCATTTGTTCTAAGGCTGCAGCAAATGGAATATTCATGTGGAGTTTCTTGAAAACCTCCAAAAATTATTGAAATTTCTTATCTAACTTTTGCTTCTTAAGCCTATGAGAAAAAGGTGGAAGTGGTCTGACAGGAATAACTTTTTCAGTTATTTGCTTCTCATCCTTTCCCTTGTCAACTAGTGATTCTTCTTCCAATTCCTTTGAAGATGGAGGGACCTCCTAAAATTTTTGCAACTCTTTACCATTCCTCAAAGAAATAGCATTGTAATGTAACTTGCCCTCTCGTTTAGAATTTATCTCAGTATCACTTGGCAAAGTTCCTTGCTATCTCATACTCAATACATTGGCAAATTGGCCTATTCGTGTTTCCAATGTTCTAATTGAAGCTGATTGACTCTGAATTACTGCTAATTGACTTTTGAATTGCTGCTTCAAATTTTGTCATGAACTACATAAACATCTCCTCTAATGAGGGCTTCTTTTCTTGAGTTCGTGGTTTTGTTTGCTGCTGCAAGCCTGGTGGTAGCAGTAGCGGCTTAAGAGCTAGTGTTTGTCCTTGGTTGTTACTCCATGCAAAATTGGAGTGTTGTCTCCATCCAAGATTATAAGTATTTGAGTATGGATTATTTTGATTCCTATTGAAGTTCCCAACAAAATGTACTAATGCCAAAGTACGCTGACATTGATCACTCGAATGTGCATCCCCACAAATATCGCAAGTAATAAATTGATTGTCTTGTTGCATTGGTTGGGTTATAATACTTCCAAGCATGTCCATCTTCTTTGTTAAAGCTTCTAACTGCGCAGTCAAAGATGTAGTTTCATTTACCTCATAAATTCCAGCAGGTTTCTTTGGTTGAGTTAATCTCTCTGTTGACTACTGATAACTGTTTACTGCCATCTCATCAAATAACTCAAATATTTCCCCAATCTTTTTCTACATAAGTGTACCTCTTGCAGTGGCATCAACTATTCCTCTTGTTTGTGGAGTCAATTCATTGTAGAATGCTTGCACTTGAAGTGAAGCTACTTTCTCAATCCATGATGAGGGCATTTTTTTAGCATCTCCTTATATTTTTCGCATGCCTCAAAAAATGTTTCTTGATCATATTGGATAAAGGAAGTAATCTCATTCCAGAACTTGACTATTTGTGATGGTGGAAAAAACTTGGCCAAGAATCTCTGCGCTAAATCCTCCCAAGTGGCAATGGATCCCAATGGCAAAGATGATAACCTACTCTTTGCTTTGTCCTTTAGTAAAAATGAAAATAACCTCAACCGGATTGCATCATTAGAAACTCCATTATATTTGAAGGTATCACAAATCTCCAAAAAGTTAACTAAATGAGCATTCAAATCTTCTTTTGAAAACCCCCCAAACTGTATTGAACTTTGTATCATCTGAATGATAGCGGGCTTGATCTCAAAATTATTTGCCTGAACAAATGGTCTAGCGATTCTCGTCTAAAAGCCCTGAATTTGTGGGAAAACATAATCCCCAAGATATCCATCTTCTTTTACCATTTTTGCCATATCCTCATTTACTCAAAATACATAAAAATCAATAAATAAATAAGTAAAAAAAAGTTTAAACTAAAGATTGGTGTTTAAAATTAATATTAGTAGAAACAAAATAATTTTAGTTCCCCGGCAATAGCGCCAAAAACTTGTTGGTTTGTTGTGCAAGATAAATAATGCGAACATATATGCAAGTGCACGTGTCGCAACAAGTAATAAAGTGATGAGAAGAGTGTCGATCCCACGAGGAACCAAAATAATTGCTACTGATTACTAATTTATCACACACTTGTTTGTTATTCAAACAAAAATCAATTACATAGAAATTCAAACTAAAGTAATGAAAATAAGAAAAAGTGTACTGATTAAGATTTTTATTAGAATATAAAAGCCTAGAATTATGATTTCATCAATCGAATAAGTTGATCACATAATTTTCTCCCTATGAAATTAATAATAGGTTGTTAGTCTTAGTCTTTTGCAAGTATTGGGTTCTTCCAAATTACACGCAATTAAATCCTTAATTTATTCAATTCCTATGTCAATTAACTAAATTATGGATAAAGTTGTACCACTCAACTAACTCCCTATGGCAAAAGAGTATATTCCAACCATACTCACAAATTAATTAATTCATCAATTTGAACAATTAATCCTAAGGTCTTCTATTGTCAATAAATCCCTGGATTCTTTTTTCCAAGATGCCTTTATAGTTTAAAAATGCACTTGACTGTTGATCAAACAATCAAATAAGAAAAGCACACAGTAGAAGAAATAACCTTAAGTGCTACTAATTTCATGGAAGAAAATCATGCATCAATTTCTTTAAAAGAATCAATAATAATTCTAGAGTAACAAATTAGTTCATAATTGAATTGTCAAATAAAACATAAATAAAATGAAACATCGTTTCAAATCTAGAATAAAAAGTAAAATCAAAGGGAGGAGAAGAAACCTTATTCCTGGACGAATCAGATATACACTTCGTCCTTCTCTGAACGCTAAATTCTCGCGATACTTCTAATATTCAAAATAGCAAATCCAAATCTATCCTACGATTAAGTGTCAAAAAGGTCTATTTATAATTGATTAAAAAATTCTTCTAATTAGAATAAGACTCAAATAAATAAATACTTTTATGCCTATCATTGATTAGATTATGATGTGATATCATCCTACTAGCATTTCCACTTACTTGTGTCAATTTGTCCTTTTTTGTAATTTTTCCACTTGTACTCTTACAATTTCAAATTTTTATCAATTAGTAAGAGAATTATAATTTTTAAACAAAAAAAATATTTATTAAGTGCTAAATATGATATCAAAATTAATACTAATAGAGACTTAACATCTCTCATTTCTCTCTCCCCCAGCCCACGTTGGCACACTTTTCGCTTCTCTCTCTCTCACACACTCACACACACCCTAATTCCTCTTTCCTTTTTGTTTGTTTGCTTCATTTTTTTTGTTTGTTTTTTTTCTTTTCATATTTTTTATGCTTTTGTCAACTTAATCTATTACTTCAAGTTGTTTTTTTTCCATTTAAAATTGTCTTAAGATGTGTATTTTTAATTTTTAAATATGAAACTTGTAAAGAATTAAAAATTTATTTAAACTTATTATAGATAATTTAAATATTTTTATTTTAGTTTAAAACATATTTTTAATTTTTATAAAATTTATCAAGAATTTTATGTTTGAATTTAAATAGTACATATCTTATTAGAGAAAATATAAGATTTTATAACTATATTATATATATTATGAATAGAAATTTTTTAACTATTACATCTCAAAATTTGGTCCATGCAAATTTATTATTTTTACGAAGTAAAAACTATCATTAACAAAAATAATTAATAAATTTATTTTTATAATAATAAGGTAATATATAAAATAAATAACAAATTTCATAAATTAATTTGGCCAATGTGCAATTTTTTATTTTCTTTCATAATTATTTAGAAAGATAAATTTTTAAGAAATGCAATTAATTGAAAACATTCTGAAAATTAATTTTACAATAAAAATAATTTATGCTAGACGTACTTCGAAATTATGATATTAATAGATAATTTAATTTTTAAAAATTAAAAAAATTCAATTTATTAAATTTATAAATTATTTATAAACAGTAGTTCACAAGTAATCACAGTTTTAAAATTCCTTTTCTAGATTTTATTTGATTTGCGCCGAAGGACAAAGACGCTATTTGGGGCAAATGAAGGGGCTTTATAGTCATTACGCGCTCCTTTGACTATTTCATCCCATGTTGGATGAGGAATGTCACGTCTGAAAAAAAAAATGAAACTTGATAATTGAAGCTCCTTCCTCTAAAACATTGTCAAAATATAGTTTATTTTAGAGAGAAAAGGGTTAAGAAGTCATTTCATAAAATCTTCCTAATATTTTTAACTATTTTGTTGAAAAAGCCGTAACCTTCGTCGCCAATATAATTATTTAACTAATTATTATAATGGCATTTTAAAATTGTATTCAATTATTATATTCGCATATATATAGTCATCGTGGTATATCATTCTTGCATGCATATTAGTTTATTATATTTTTTATGCTAAATTATATTAATAAATAAAATACTCAATTTTTTACAGTGTATAACAACAATAACATAATTTTAATAATAATCACATCAATAGCATATAATAGTAATTATCCATTAATATAAAGTGTATACTCATATTTAGCGAATTTTTTCTATGTCAAAAGTTTAAATTATTAAATATATCTATCTATACATTCTATAACTTTTGTTTTCATATTTGTGCTATACTATTTATGTTTTCAATGTTAAATTAAGTGATAAATTTATTTTTAAAATTAAATTAAAAATTAAAAGTATAATTGGTAAAGCAAATTTTAGTACAGTACGGCGTAACCGCCACTTTGACTGTTTAAAGGGTCTTTCTTTTTTATATAGTATAGATATATAAATTAAAATATTATATTTTTATTAAAATTGATATTTAATTGTAATTTCTCTCCATTTACTAAACAAGAAATAATTAACTTAATACTTATAGTAAAATTGTCTCCCACAAAAACATAACCAAACATTACTTCACTACTAAAAGTATTTTCTACCTACTACTCAAAATATAAATAAAAATCTATCATATTCTCCCAACCTACTATTACTTTTTCAATTTCACTTACAAACCAAAATACTATATAACATAACCAAACATGGCCTACATTTTATGATAAGGTTGAAGAGTAGTATTTATTTATTTATTTATTTTGGATCGAGAAAGGTTGAAGAGTAATATGGGGCTAGCATATTGGAAGTTGGAGTGTAATCAATTTACTAGGTAGAATAAAATAATACATTCCATCCAACATCGTTAAGTAAACTTGTTGTGGCTATATTATTTTAGTTTTTATCATGTTTCACCACTTATATATAGTATTATTGTTCAAACATTTATTGATGTTAGGTCAAATTATTCAAGAATTTAAACATTTTACGTAAGCACCCTACTAAACTCGTTGTGGTTATATGAGTTTTAAAAAAAAAAATTATCATGTTTCACCACTTAAATATAGGATAATTATTCAAGTATTTATTGATGTTTGGTTAAATTATTCAAGAAATCATATATTTTACATAATTAACTAATTACATTCTCACCCTTTGCTAGAACTTATCTAACACAAAGTAAGTGGAAAGAGCAAAATATTTAACCTAAAAAGTAAATTAATGTGTTTTAGATTTAAAAGTTATATATATATATATATATATATTATCAAACCCTAGACATGTGAGCCTGTTGAACGTAAAAATTGCCTCTATGCTCCACATCCTCCTAGCATATTTTAAAATTAGATTATGATAAAGTTATCCAAAATGAATATTCAATGGATATGCATAGATTTTTTTAGTTTAAACTTATAGCGCAGACACTCTTTCAATACTTGTACAAATTATGAAATTGGATATCACAATAACCACTCTTTTAAAACATAACGTCCTCATCGCAGCATGACATAATCAAAGGTCAATCATGAGGCATACAAATTCTAGAGGTGGCTTATGTGGGATTAAGAGGTGAACCCTTATTGCACTATGCCTCACAAGTTCACAAGATGGCTCACACATATATAATAGTTTGTCCTGTGTAGCATTTAGCCCCCAATAGTTCTACAGATGATCTATCTTGAAATCATTTTGTCATGCCCTACGCTTGCAAGCCTATTAGATGTGAAAATTACCTTCAAATTCACCAAGTGCATTTTGAAATTAAGTTATAATCAACTTATCCAAAAGAAATATCTAATAAAAGCACATGAATTCTTTATCCTAAACTTACAAGATGGACATTCTCTAGTATTTTATGAATAATAGAATGAGACGTCACATGTGCGTGTATATATATACACATGCCACACATGTTAGCTTGCACACACATGCACGTATGGTCATGTGAAGGGTGAAAAGAAGAATAATAGGAGGCTGCGGATTGGGATTGAGAGTTAGAACTTAAACATAATTAATTATCTTTATTCTATTAGTTAAAAAAATTAATTGCTCATTCTTTCAATTTTATTTTTGCTGAATAAAAATGACTCACAACACTTAGTATTTCATTTGTCATGGAGAAAGAATTTTAATTTAAAGCAAAAAGAAAGCATTCACAACTTATAAGACCTATTGCAACGTTTCCCCAAGTTATTCAAAATGGATAATTATCACTTGGGTCAAGGTCACGTCGGCCAACCTTCAAGAATTCTACCTTGTCCAGGTGTAACCTGGCTTCCTACACAAGTACTCAATTTTATGCTTAGTTAGTTGAAGTTTGAGTGAATTTTTGCTCCAAGGCAACTTGCAAATACTTATGCACATGCAGTGGAATAGATTGAACAATCATAAGGAAACATAAGCAAACACAAAATTATGGGCTATGCCTAACCTTGTAATTCTTATTCCTTTGCAAACAATACAATTACACTAAGAAAATGACCTTGAGTCATCACAAACACTCCATTTTCATTAACTTGGCTAATGCTACTTGGAGTTATAAGATCTCAATCTATATATAATTTTAAGCTAAAAAAAAGTGTAATAGACATCATCCACTACTAGGAATCATGCGCCACACATGCCACCATCCTGCAACATTTGACTTGGCAAAGCCCACAACCATTTGCCAACTCCCCCTATGATTTCTCCCACTTTATCACAGTCTTGGCAATCGCTTAGCTTAATAGTTAACGATATTCCCATGTTTTTAAGGCCTCTCCTATTAGTTTTGAGAGCCTTCTCTAACCTTATCTACACAAAATTAATAGCCCATGAAAAATTGGGCATGATTTCAATCATTTTAACTAAGCTAAGGTAATCCCCACATCAGCTCATCAGCATATGCCTAGAATCTTAAAACTTAGCCCAACTATCCATTTGATGCTCACTCAGCATCTCGTTAGTAACACTTCAGAATGCTCACACCAAATGGGTATGCTAAATTATCTATTAGCCTTGTGTGGCCCATTAAACATGTCTAGGACTATTGCACACACCATTGCCTACACTTGTCGTCAACTACCTAGTGTGCCTTACCTCAAAGCTCCTGCTCATATTTGTGATACTTACACTTGCAATGTCTAACACTATTAGCTAACTTTGAGCAAATCCCACCTATATGTGTGCCAAGGTCCATTGCTGTGTGCACTATCTCAATCACAAGCCCTCAAATTCTGCTTGATGCTTTGCTCATCATGTTTAAGTATCCATGAGCATAAGTTTTTGTCCACGAAGATGTCCACAAGGCGCTATAATCCATACTGACCAAAAGTTGCCAACAAGGATGCTGCTCGCCCATAAATAGGTTATACCAAGCCAACACAAGTGTGCTAAACCACACTGGTATGCATCATTGGGAAACATTACGCCCACTCTATCATATCTGGTTGTATTTCATGTTTTGAGGGGTTAACAAATTGCTCAACTTGAAATTCTGGCATCCTTATTGGACGAAGGATCAACACCTTCACT
The DNA here is from genome assembly GCA_014898725.1 of Jacaranda copaia. Taxonomy (NCBI): domain Eukaryota; kingdom Viridiplantae; phylum Streptophyta; class Magnoliopsida; order Lamiales; family Bignoniaceae; genus Jacaranda; species Jacaranda copaia. The sequence goes on from JACGDI010005575.1 coordinate 101,639, forward strand.
TGTTTTAAGATCCCCATGGAACAAAACAAGTTTAATAAGGCCTCAATATGCTATAAGCTCAACTGATCTTATCGTTTAATCCATTCCAAGTCTACCTTGGATTCGACATGCTCTGTAAAGTAACAATTTTACAAGTGCAGTAACTTGCAAAGTTTAACACAAGGAAAATAAATAACCTTAGCATTTACCTCTCTTTTACTACAAATCTTGATATTGCCCAACCAGCATTATTTTAGAACATCGTCATCCAACACTTTGATATCACCATTGCAATTTGGTAAATCTTCTAGCAAACAATGGAACAACATCACTCGGGTTCTCAACACCATAGTCTTAGTCAAGTTGAGGTCTTCGTGGAATACCTCAAATTGAGTCTATCAAATCCAAGTCTTTGCCCCAAACTCGCACAGTTTGCCTTTGGATTACTTGTTCCAATTTTGCTTGGCTATATTTAGTTAAATTAGCTTAATTATTGTTCAACCTAAAATAATCTAACTTAATGCCTCAAGTTATAATTTTAAACACAATCAAAAGAAATGACCTAGCTTAACACTTTTCATTTTTTTGTTCATTCAAAATGGTAATGGATTCCCTCAAATGCTATAAATCATATACAAAGTTCTAGATCCATCCTATCTTACTCCATACTTTGTGAAGGAATCATCCTATTTTGTTTAAGTCTAACCCAACAATATCTCATAAGCCCCTCTCAAGTAGGGATGTTCCTATTTGTCACCAAACAAAACACAAAAGACCACACTGCTTTAAACTTAAGCAAAAATAAAACATTACCCCATATAATAAGCTAGCAAATGGGATAGTCAACTTGTTGTTTACCTTACCCCTACCTTAGACTAATCCATAATAAATCATTGGTCAATTCTTTGCTTAGCTTTCCCATAGCTTTATGTCTACAGTTTTGCCACAAAACAAAACTCAAACCCATTGTTGAGATCATTTTTTGAGCACTAAGACCTCCCACATCTCGCCTCTCATGTGTTTGAAAACCCATCAAGTCTGGAACTCCTTGAACAACTAAAATCACTTACTAATTCTAGTAACTTTCTTGCAAGCTATAAATATTTGCAAAGTTAAAATCTCCATGCAACTTCATTCACAAGTGCCTCCCATGGATTGAGCGCACCTTTAACAAGCTAGTCCACTTGCTTTGACATCCACCACCGTCAAAGTCTATATTTCAAGAACATAAACACTTAAACGTGAAGCCTGTCAAATCCTAACAAAATTAGCCTACAACATATGGTCCATATGGCCTTTTTCAATATCAATTAAGTACCTTTTAGGATCATTCAAGTCAAGAAACCACCCATCAATCCTTGAATAATTTGAAGATGGCCACCACACTTTGCACTCATTCTTAACTGCTGCAATATGTCTTAGACCATGATTGAAGATGGCACAAAATCAATAATTCTAAAAGTTTCATACATCTCATAGTCCAAGTTGTTCTTTGAAACCAACTCAGTAGCGCATCTTACACATTGCCTACTTATTTTGGCACATCGCTAAGATATCTTCATGTCTGGAATTTATTTCTTAAATCAATGAACATCTACAACTTGTAATTACACGTATTGTTCTCACCAAACACCCAATTTCAAGCTCACAACACCATTATTTTGAGATTAATAATTCCATCTTCACCTAAACGATCTTTGAAAATTAATGCTTCCTCCCATTGATAGATTCCCACTACTGACCACCATTTTTCCAGAAAAACTAATCTTTCCCCTCAAGTATTTTGCTAGAGTACCCATTTGCAGTAGTGATAGTCCAAACAACTGATCCAATAATCCATTTGCATCCTTGGTCTAAGTTAAGGTGCAAAATGTAGCAACCTTCAAAAGGTTGCACGAAAAGGATTTGTGATCTATTATTTCGCTCAAAATAGCCCATTTGAGCTATGATACCACCTATTACAAGAGTTAAAGCTATATCAACCAACCTTCAAGAATTCTGCCTTGCCCGTGTGTAGCTAACTTCTCAATGGGCAAACCAATCAACCTTCCTACTAAGCACTCCAATTTATGCTTGGTTAGCTGAAGTTTGTGAGAAGGTTTGCTCAAGCAACTTGTGAATACCTATGCAAACATGCAACAAAATAAGCTACATAAAGCATAAGGAAATGAAAGCATGCACAATATTATAGGCCATGCCCAACATTGTCATTCTTATTTCTTTACACACATTCCATGTCCTCTAACTTGGCTAATGTTAATTGGAGTTGTGAGATCTCAGCTTATTTATAGCCCTAAGCTAGCTGTGTAATGGACATTCCCTACTACTAGGGTTCATGTGCCACACATGGCACCATCCTAGAGCATTTAACTTGATCAGGTTCACAATCATCTATTAGCTCACCCCATAATCTCAGCTATTTCGGAACAACTTTGTCAACAACTTTCCATGTTTCTATAGCTGTTCCTACTAGTTTTCAAGGCCTTATTTAACCTTCTCCGCATGAAGTTAGCACTCCTTACAAAATCTGGCATGATTTCAACCACTTTGATTTGTTCAAGGTAATCTCTATATCAACCCACCATCACATGCCTAGAATCTCGAAACCCAGCCCAACCATCACATGAACTTGCCAGATTGCCATATCAGTGCTACTTCAGCATACTCAAGTCAAACAAATATGCCAAACTATTTGCTACCCTTGTTTACCCCATTGTGCACATCTTGCTCTACTTTGCATGTGCTATCTCTTGTACTTGCCGCCCTACTACATAGCGCCCTATCTTCAGGCTCCCACGCATGCTAGATATTTACACTAGCAGCATTTGGTACTGCTAGCCAACTTTGGGCAAATCTAGCCCATGCATGCGCCAAGTTTTGTTTTCTTGCATACCATCTTGGTCAAAAGCCTACAAGTTCTACACATTACTCTGCTTATCATGCTCAAGTATCCATGAGTAGAAATCTTAGCTTATGAAGATATCTGCAAGGCATTCGCACCACAATGCCCACAAGCTACCAACAAGGACAATGCATTTATAACTGTGCTGCACTAAGCTAGCACAAGCACAATGTTGGCGCGCATCATTGTGCACCGTCATGCGCAACCTACAACTTGCCATGCCTAATTGCATCTCTCATTTTGAGGGGCTAATAATAATCCACTTTGAAGAAACATTGTAAGTTAGAGAATATTTATTTCATCCTTTTAATTTAAATACATACTTAAAATAGAATATTTTTAGTAAAACAAATGCCCTATATGTCAAATTAAACTATAGTTTAAAGATAAACCAAACTCATTAGTAACATAGTGGCAAATGAGCAGATAATAATTTATTTTAAAATGATAAATTAATTAAATAACAATGATATGTTCAATAATTAAGACTTTAATACTGAAGTCCTAATTATAAGTTATTCATTTTCAATGGCACAATTTTATTTTCTCAATCTAATTGTTTTAAAAATAAATATTAATATATGAGTTGATAAGTTACTAATTTATTTTTCAATTAATTTTTTAATAATAACAAATATAAAGAAGCTCCGCAAAGAGAAATATTTATAAAAAGGATAATTTCTTAAACCAATGTAAAGCAATGTTTGGTTATATTTTTTGTGTGATTTTAATATGTATTTTGAAAGAATGACTATTGAAAGTGAGATTGGAAATGTAAAAATTGTGTTGAGGAATGTAATAGATTTTTAGTTATATTTTAGAAAATAGTTAAAAATTAATTTTGGAAAGTTTCGGTATATTTGTTTATATTTTGGGTGAGATATTTTTTTTTTACTATAACAATTAAATCTATATTTTTTTGTTAGATTTTTTGGATGAAAGTAGACATGAATGATTTTTTTATCATTAGAATAATAATAAAATATATGCTATATATATAATATGTATTTATA